>JBBPRU010000137.1:0-15021 GCA_038093245.1 Boletus holoroseus
ACTCACGATCCAGAACCGACAAGCGGCCGTCTCGGTCGTGCCCTCGGCATCCTCTCTTGTCATCCGGGCTCTCAAGGGTTCGGACCATCCTCTTTTTCTCCGTTGCATATGCTTGACTTTCGTTGCAGAGCCTCCCCGCGATCGTAAGAAGGAGAAAAACATCAAGCACTCTGGGAACGTCTCGCTTGACGAAATCATTGACATCGCCCGGACGATGAAGAGTAAGTCACTATCAAAGGACCTTGCCGGCGGCGCAAAGGAGATTTTGGGAACTGCACAGAGCATTGGGTGCACGGTCGATGGTCGGCCCCCTCACGACATCATCGACGGCATCAACTCGGGCGAGATCGAGGTGCCAGACGAGTAAACGACAGCTCCTGTATTCATTGATTTGCATTGTCATCCCTATTCTGGCATTTCAGCACTTAACCCGTCGACCTCACCCTGTGATGACCCAGTGGATAACTACCCAACTACCATGCTCGGCGTACTGCTTGCCATGTAAATTGGAGGGCCGTCCACAGAACACTATATATCCTGTTGATCACCCAAACCGAGCCTGCTGAAAGTATTGAAAGCGAGGTCCAAACGGTCGACGATTGGCATTCTATCAAGCTACACGTACAACGACGTGTTTCAACTTGTCTCTAGTCTCAATGGGAGATGTTCTTCCTCAGAAGCATCGCCATCCTCGTCTTTCGTCTTGCTCCCTGTTAGCCGTGAATTCCATGCCTCGGTCAACCGGATTTTGTCTTCGGCACCCAGTTGTACCATCGCATTTGAGATGACCTGTGTCGCCCCTTTGCCATCCCCGTGGTCCATTAGCCATCCAGCCCAAGCTGGTGTTGCTGAAATCTCGTCCACAACTCGCCAATATTCGAACACTGCGCGAAGAAGCAACTTGTCTGCGAGGCCGTCGCGTGCACATTCGAGCGTGAAGACGCGCTCCCAGACGGCTGCGGTGGGGAGATGCGCGCTAGATATATGCCGTATCAGTTTGAGACGCGTGGCACTGTCGGTCTCCTGAGAGTATATCGCCTCAGAAACATATCGAAGGAGCAAAGTCTCGTGGATAGTCCGTGTGGCCGAATTTTTCATACTGTGATTCAATAGATCCTTTTCGTTGCGTAGCGGATTTATGTCAGTGATCGGAACCATGTGTATACAAAGGTAGTTTTACCTCGTAGACAGTGTGCTGATCCACTGTGTGACTTGACTGGTGATCAAATCCCCACAACCAAATTTTCTCTGTGTCGTTAACATCGTGGCTTGCAACCACTGCGGCGCGTGCAGATGCCCACGCTGACTGGATGTTGCCCTGGTCACCGCACGCATTCTCCGCATCTAGCCGGGCAAGCCATACACCAGGAGAGGTAGAGGTAGCTGAATACTTCCTGGCAAATTTCAACGTTCTCTTCGGCGATGTGTTGTCATGTAAGAGCAAACGGATGTGCGTAGCTTGCAAGACTGGTGATGCACCGGGGCCCTGTGCCAGGGCCTGTAGAGACCCTATTAAATACAGTTTCTGTGACGTAGTCGTGATTATCTAGAGAGACAAGAACGAGAACAGGAATCTGCCTCACCAAGCTGGGCTCGAGCATCGGGTACCGACACCATTCCGATACAAAATCAGCATACATCTCTGACATATTGGAATGAGTAGCGGTGCGGGTGTCACTCTTCGTGAAAGTCCCCCAAGAGACTTTGACGGCCGTTGTAAGCCGCTCGTTAGCGGAATGGAGAGCGTCGATTAGGCTTTCACCGTCCACAAAATGAGGATCATCTCCGACAATATCGTTACCATCTTCTTTTGGGAGGGCAAGTTCACGGAGTTGTCTGGTAGCATGCATCCGGATCGCACGAGGATCATCGGGCAACGCTTCTTGTAGAAGGGAGTAGACGTGGTCCAATAGTGTGGTACGAAGATGGAGCTGACATGGATAAATGCGAATGAGCGCTTCAAGTTCCACAAAGAGTTCTACTGTAGGTAATGCTTGATGGAAGACTTGATAAAGTTTTACTCCAAGGATACAGCATAAAATACACACCTTTTGCTGCACTTGACAAAGCAGACTTGACAATGGCACCATCCATGATCGCTTTGCGTGCAGCTTCACCTTCATCGCCACCCTTTTCGGCGGCTATAACCTCGTCTGGTGGCTTTTCCTTCTGCTCGTCATTGCCGCTCATGTCGATGTCGGGCTCGACTCCTTTTCCTAACTGTGTTTCCTCGTCCCCCTTTGTGTCAATTCCTAAAACATTCCACCGTCTTCGCATCCCTTCAATGAAACCAAGTTCCATCCGGATGTACTCCCTCCACATGTCCACGCTGTCTGCATTTAGCCGAAGCCCACGCTGTAGCAAGGAACGAGCGGCAGACGGCGACATATGGGATAACTCGTGTGATGCAGCCAAGATGTAAAAGGAAGGAACATGAGGGTGAAGTTGTAGAGCGCTAAGCACACCTCTCGAGGTTAGTCGCATTTCTTGGCCAAAAAGCACTGGGCCGTACCGTGCAGTGATTCGCCCCACTAAAGCGCGTGCTCCTTCGCGTTTCGCCACCTGGACGTACTGTATCCAGAGTCCAACATCTGACTTGAACCTCTTGAGTGCACGCTCGAATATTTGGAACTGCCTCCGGACGAGTGCATAGTCCGATATCGTCGACTTTAATTTTGGAAGGTCTGGAAAGTAGCGTGAACATTGTTGACAACATGAGATGCAGATCCGTACATACTCAGTCGTTGGAGTCGTTTACGCCGCAACTGCTCGAGGCCCATTTCATACGCGGCATACCGTAAAAAGTCACTCTTCTTTGCGACTCGACGCACAAGGGCAGTTTCGAACTGAGTCCGTTTTTTCAAGATTTGTTTCACTTCAGCCTACATGACACGGGACATAAATCTTTGCTCTGGTGTTGTAATTGTACAGGGCCAGCTTTCGCGCGACGTACTTGAGTGAAAAGACTTTTCTGGACCAGGTCCTTGAGCTCTGCGAGCATCTGGTCATTGTAAAGACATAATTCAAAGGGAAAGCTGCTCTGGACTTGCCTGCTCTTGTTGAAAGTGTACTCTCTCCATGATGCCGGCTCGGGTTCGTGAATGTGGAGAGATGAGTGTGACCGAAAGCCTAACACGCGGCAAACATCATTTGACCGTTACTACAATTTCACAGCACAGCTAATCTAATCAGATGGCATACTACAAACCCGCTACAAACTCAACTCCAGGGTCGCAGTGAATTAATTGCCGGGCATCAAGCACGCATAGATTGCATGAAACATTCCCCGCGCATTGGAGGGGTGTATCAGTGAATGGGAGTACGCCTGGGTACAAGTCTGGAACGATGCACCGCCGTGCAGCGCTGATCTGCGTAAATCCCACAGTGATCCCAGAACATTCTGCCTCGTGGGCCTGGGTGTTCCCGTCCTATCGCTCGTCGCGATGGCAGTCGCATGAAAGTCGGTCGAGTGCGATAAGCAAGCGGTGTGATAGATATAAAGCAGCAAATAGCGGAGAACCAATTCGTACCATTCTCATCCATGGCGCCAAAGGCTCATCGTGCAAGCGCAACTGGTCTTCCCCGTACTCACTCTCGCACCTCCTCAACCGGTTCTTCCAAGGCTGCGTTGAACCTACATTTTACTCAGAAAGATCCACCACCGCCAAAGCAACCCGAAAAGCCGAAGAAAGCCGGCTATGGACACGAAGTACGTTTCCCTTGATTTATCGTCTTTTTTTTCCCAACAATTTGATCTGACTTTTTTTTCTTTGTGCCATTCCCCCCAGTCGCACTCACGAAATTCATCACCCCTCCCGCGGGTGAATAGCACGGCACGGGTAGCTTCCAGGGAGCAACTACAAGCTCACCGCTATGCACCACCCCCGACCCAACGCCAACAGGGGGAAAAGACCAAGGCTGGCTTCACGCTTTCTAGCCCTCCCGCGGACGATGACGACGAATGGGTGTCCAGCGAAAGCGGTGTTGTGACACCAAACAGTATTGGGTCGGATAGTGGCCAGACACCTGTCGACCTCCGCAAGTCCATACCCACGGCCCCACCCATCGACGAGTTAATACCTCGTCCAGATACACCGCGGGCGCAGCCTCAGTCGTTGTCTCGTGTGCCCACTATCCGTGCTCCAGAAGCGCCGGCGAAGATATCTGTGTCAGCTGCACGTGGACCTCAAGCTTCGCAAACAGTGACTGCGCCACCACCTAGTCATATGGTGCCAGCTCTTCAAACACAGCTTCCCTTCACTGAACCACGCGTCATGGAGATACGCTCAGCGAACACCTCCCCCATTCATCGGACGCATCACCCATCGAACAAACGCCTATCGATGACGCGGCCTCCCTCCATGCATTCTACTACCAGTAGACCGGAAGTACCGTTACGTCCACACCCTCTGATCCGGGGACAATCATTCGGCCAGGGTGTACCCATGACACCCAAAGTGGTCCCCCTCGTTCCGTTAACCGTCACTTCGGAAGCATCTCCCGTGTCGTCACCAGGTCGTGATCAGATCGACAAACTTTCAACCTCCCCATCCAGCGTGAAGACGACATGTGCACAGTCTGCACCAAATCGTCGAACCTCAGTTTCTTCTGTGCATTCGGTGGCCACCCTTCCGAGTCAACCACAGGTTCAACCCCATTTTTTCGGGAGAGCACATGACCGCCACCGAACACTCTCCTCGATATCCTCCAATTCTTCATCGTCTGTCCAGGCACTATCCTCGCTGGCATACCTTCCGACGACACGTCCATCCACTCCGCAATACACCACCCACTTTCCTCCTGCCAGCATTTCCGTCGGCTTGGAGGCAGTCCATCCACTATTACCGCCTCCTTATCTGAGCGCCCACATGTCTTTTCTCACACATAGAAGCCCGTTGAAGGAGTCTTACGACAGAGTCATTGGTGCTAGGGAACTACAGAAGCGGGAAGGCGGTGTGGTTTGCAAAGGATAGGGTTTCACGACCCGCTGGCATTTGGAGCATGTATGTTCTTGATACCCAAACATCGGACAGCCCTCGAAGGCTTCATTTATTCATGTTTCTATACTTTCTATTGTAAACTGCATTACCAATGGACTGCTATGCATCCTTATACTATTTGATACAGGTGATGATACCATACATACGTTCCTAATGGTTTTGGTGGCAATCTCGCTGTGGTAGGTCGGGACTACTTGGTGGCTATTCCATTGTGTGCTCTTGATCACAATCCATCTGATTTGATTTGCGTGAAATGTCACCAATACTACGTGTCCTGTTCACTGATCCTGAAAGACAGCTGTGCCTCAGTCGATGGGGAGGAAATGGTGCGACCGCTTCGCAGCGTGGAGCATACTAAGACCAGTTCGAGGCTTCCATCATCGTCGGCTCGTCGTCTTGATGTTGGGACTGGCTAGCAAGCTGGGGTATGGCGAATGTATAACTTGGCAGAAACTTCGTGTAGACTATGCCACGACTACAGTGGTGGCGATGACGTGGCCGTAACGCGCGACAAATCCAAGCACCGACACGCACGACGAGCTTACTCTTCGACCATCCTCAAAACAGATCCACAATGTGGCTCTCTGATGCACAAAGTTGGTGCCCTGTTGACCTCACTCGCCTGCCTGTTCGACCAACTCATTTCCATGCACAGAAATCGGTGTCGCACTCACGACGTTTGGGACATTGTTCATGTTCTTGGGGATAATGCTCTTCTTCGACGCTGCTCTCCTCGCACTCGGAAATGTCAGTGCACTCCTCACGCCATCCTGTCCAGGCACTCACGTACTCACGTTCCATTCTTCCACCCTAGATGTTGTTCCTCTCAGGCCTCACACTTATCATTGGGCCCCAGAAAACGTTTTATTTCTTTGCTCGCAAGCAAAAATTGCGTGGAACGATATGCTTTCTCGGTGGCGTTCTACTCGTCTTTTTCAAATACCCGTTTGTTGGGATGATCGTAGAGACCTTTGGATTCTTGAATCTCTTTGGGTAGGAGTTGTCTGCTGAACATTCGATCCTAACGTGTCTCTCACATCTTTACCATCCAGCGACTTCTTTCCCGTCGTCCTGACGTTCTTGAGACAGCTCCCTTTCGTCGGCACCTTCCTGTCACTGCCCTACATACGGTCGGTGAGTGACTCCAGTCACGCGTCGAATCAACCAGTGACGGGATTGTTGTAGGTCGTGGACCGTTTAGCAGGCTCAAGAACCTCGGCAGTATAGTGACGGACCCGCCAACCACATGTTTCACTGTTGCTAGGTAGCTGACGTCTGATAGAGATTTGTTGGAATTTAATTGGTATACATCCGAAAATGTCGTTAAACCCTCGGAACATGGAATAAACTGCTTTAATTATCTGCACCCCCGTTCTCATCCTTCTCCATGGAACTCGGGCGAACCACTTTTCTCCTGGAAGGTGTCTGAAGTAGCACCCGCGTCGGGGGCTGAACCGTATTCTCCATTGTTGTTATCTTCTCGGACAGTTCATCTCGGTTTCTGATCGTGAACCCATGTTTCCTTGCCTGGTCAACTACGAGGCCACTGGGAGAGTCTTAGAAACAAGCACTCTACGAGATTGTGTCGGCACTCACATAGCGTATAACATCATTGCAATGTATCCTGACATCGGGACGAGATATGACCGACGAGTATATGTCAAATCGGCCAATGCACCCTGCGCGGATGGGTACCAGGCACCGCCTCCAACTCCCTAATATCAAATCGTAGGCTGGCAGGTGAGTACACGGGAATGTACTCACCATGACAATCAAACCCGACCCCTTTTTTGTGTATTTGCCAAGGTTCTTGGTGCCGAGGGTGAAAATACATGGATAGCAGATAGACTCGAAGAAGAACAGGGCGAATATACATCCGATAGCACCGTACCTTGGCAGTTGTGAGACCAAGAGACAAAATAAGGTGCAGAGGAAGCTGTATATCGCAAGCAAGAGAGCTGGATCGATAAAGTTCAAGATCACCACACTGACGAATCTAGGGACCGATGTTACACTCCCATGCCAATCGCTGACAAAACACCTTACCGTCCGACGGTGAAAGTGATTTGGCAGAACGAAAATAATTGGCTCGCTCTGGACTGGTCGATACCAACTCCTTGATCGACGAAGAAGTTTACGGCAAACGCAGCTACACCGACTTGTGCTCCACTGACTGCCGCGTTAGACACAATCCACCAAAAAAACGCTAAAAACTTACACGTAGGCAGTCTGTGCGACAAAACCAAAGATACAGCGGTACTGTCTCCAGAATGAACCTTGGTCGTCCTGTATTCCTGCGTCTTGCATCTCCTCAGCAAGGGCATCCTCTGTTATTTCGGGTAGATTGGCGAAGCTGAAGAACGTCACAAAGTGAGAATGGCAAAAGATGGAAGCTACATACAAGAACAATACATTAAGAACGACACCAAGGCCTGCGACAGCGAGATAAACCCTACATATTCGGATTAGCTTTTCGATCGGGTCGAAATAGGCACAATAAACGCACCACTGCACTGTACCAAGGCTGGTTGCATTCTCGCCCGTGAAGAACCATCGCGCTGCAATGAGAGGTCCGGAAAAAGAAGCCACTCCTTGAAAGCCTTGACTGAAATTGAGACGAGCGGCTGCATACTGAGGGGTTCCCAAAACTGTAATGTAGGAATTTGCCGCGACCTCGAGAGTAGACAGACCACAGCCTGAGACATGACGATAATGACCCATTCAGAATGACGTCCACGCAGAAGGGACGATTCACGCACCGATGACAAAAGTACTTCCAACAAATCCACCATATTTCTCGAACTTGGCAGACGGCCAAAAGAAGATGGCACCAAGCGAATATAGACTCAAACCAATATGAATGCCTTTCTATCCATCCGATCAATAGCAAGAACCGACCACCCTTAGAATAAGTCACCTTGTATCCTATCCGCCTCATCTGCTCAGGGTCAGCGCCATCCCAGTTTACCCAAAAAAAAGCTCACAAAGAAACCTGCGAAAGGTGCCCATACAAGGTATGCTCCCTGATACACCGTCGTCAAACGAAATTCTGTATCTGCACGTCTGGTTTGCTCACAAAATAAGCAAGCTGAAGCATTGTGCTCTGCAGTTTCGTTATGCCGAACACAGTTTGGAAGTGAGCATTAAGGACATCAAGAAGCTAGCGAAGACTGCCGTTGACATCGAGCTTCATGAAGAATACGGTATGACGCTCACACCATAAGCAAAACCCCCTGTCAAGTTCGTTAAGTTGCTGGTTCCATGAAGTGGAATCGCCGCACAACTCACAAGTAAAGAAAAGTGTCGTCACGAGGGCGAAAGCGTAAGCCCACTGTCGTCGGTTGAGTTGAGATCCTGAACGGCAACACCATGGATAAGAGAATGATCCCCTGCCAAAGGACGGAACACACCAGTCGTTCCCTTGGGAGGTGTCATTCTTGTACAAACGCCCAAGCTGATCAGGGAAATGGGGGACCAAGAACGACACCCGCGAGAATGTAGCTTCGCTGCTTATATCAATGAGCTGGTTATTCTAAGTTCCGGTATGGCGGATATAGCACACACATGGAGATGAATCCTAACTCGGCTCTCGTCTTCTGTTACTTGACGGGCAACGGATATCATATCCGCAACGGCGGGAACCTGGCATACATCACGATGCTCATATCCACTTTTGTTCGCTCGTGGACGACAGCGGCCAATCGAAGAGACGCAACGTAAGACTACGGACACGGGATGGCGAGTGGAGCCCGTGGAATAGGCGAGTGAAATACAATTGGGGTTAAGGTGTGCCGGGGTAACTTGACTTGACAGCTGGCGAGGTGATCATGCGGACGCAGCGGACTCGTCTTGCCCGGACTATCTCGGTCCGTTTCCAGTTTGGTGTGCGAGTTCATCCCCATCGGCATACGGACGGAGAACCGCGACGTGGCATTGGGTTGATCAGCTTGAACCCAAAAGCAATCGCTCGGCCCATAGAGTTACAACCCGAATTTCGGGGCCGTGACTTTACCTTTGTAAGTTGGCGATGTCCTCACCCGAGTTGGCACCTCTCGTTCCGTATTTTTCCGTGAGTGCAGAAGTGCCCGTCAAAGGGATCGGTGCTCACAGTTCGGGTCAGCGAAACTACGCTGAAACGAAGCGACATTACCCAGCAGAGGGTCGCAGAAGGTGGCGATTGAGGATAGCGCAGCATTTCTGGACCGCAGTAGGGTCAGGTGGTCATGGTTCGGACTCACTCCACCGTGAGCCGTGGCATGTAAGTACGGAGGCGTCTCCCCGAGCCGCCGCACTGATCAGTCCCATTCTCAGGATGTCTTTCCAGATACATCCACCGCGGAATCTGACACTGATCCCGACCCGTTTGATGGGGTTACTCGCGATGTGCCCGAATTGGGTCTCATTGTCCGCACTGACTTTTCTGATGAACCTTCCTGGGCGGCGTTTCGTACTCGTCTCCAGGACAGCGAGAAGGAACTCATCCTAGGCAACGACGATGTAGACGAGAACGCGTCAAACCAACCTCTCCAACCCGATAACGTGGGTGAACAGGACGACGGTGATGACGAGGACGAGGATGCTCCTCCAGCGATCTTCTACATCATAAATCCATCTTCTCCGCAAGAGCGCGAGCTCCTAGCAGGCATCTCGAATCTGACGGCTTTGCGCCTTTTCAACGATGTTGATGTTCGCCCGTCCCCAACCCCCCCTCACGGCGCAAACCGCATTCGTTCCCTGAAAAAGCTCGTGGACTTTCACGGCTGGCAAGAATTCTATCGAGGAAAGAATGTCTGGATATATGACACTCGGTCAAACATCGATCAGTGCGTGCGCGTTGTTAGCCAAAGCGGGGACATGTACGGTACAGCAACGTAAGCGTGGGTCTCTCCAACAAGTTTCGAAACTCATCCAGCACAGAGGAGATAGCTGGCGAGCACGGGTATCACACATCTGCGAACTTCAGATTAACTTATCCTCCGGAGCCATCAAGATCGACTTCGGAGGACTTGATCGCTGGGACTTCAACGAGCGGAGGCGCAACATGATGGAGGCCGAGGGAGAGTAATGCACGTCATATTCGAACTGCTTGACTCGCCAACCTACCCCGCTTTGATTCGCGCACTGCCGTGGTGCACCAAGATGAGATCGTAATGATTTGATATGTCAGCTAAAGCAAAGAGGGTACACAGGGAATACTCCGCTCGTCCTCGCACAACTTCCCATGAGGAATTTTAAGCAGTAACAGTCCAGACACGAATGAGGTTGTCGGTGAAACCCCCAAACAATGTCTGGCCGTCAGCAGACCATGCAATCGACACACACTCGGGTTCCCGCGAGTTAACGCCAACGTCTACGAATTCAGGCTTGAGCTCGTCGACGATCGATCTAAAAAAATAAAGTCTGCACAGAACTCCAGATAAGTAAGGAAAGAAACGTACTTGCTCTCAAGATCAAAGATTTTAACACAGCTGGCAGTGGCAGCGCACAGCCAGTAGCGGTTGGGAGAGAAAACGAGGGCGTTGACGATGTCACCTGCCTCGAGGGAGTAGAGGTGCTTGCCCTCGTTCAAGTCCCAGAGCATGGTGATACCGTCCTTCCCACCTGATGCAGCCAAGGAACCATCGGGGGAGACAGAAATAGTGTTGATATAGCCGGTATGGCCGTAGTGATTTGTTTTCAACTTGAACTTCGAGAGTTCCCAGACCTGTACCGGGAATGAGGATCTACAATATGAGTTCAAAAACTTAAATGACGCTACCTTGACCACCTTGTCCCAGCCACAAGACACGATGACGGGGTTCATGATGTTGGGGCTGAACCGCACGCAAGATACCCTGTGAACAGTGTCAGGATGATGAGAGGAGGGATATTAACGATCAAGTACCACTCGGCATGGCCGTCATCCTTGATGTCGTATTTGCACTCCCCGAGGGTATTCCAAAGCTTGATGGTTCTGTCACGGGACCCAGAGACGATCTGTCTGTTATCAGCGCTGAAGCTGACGGAAAGGACGTCTGAAGAGTGGCCGACGAAGCGACGCGTGGTTTGGCCGGTATTAAGGTCCCAAAGACGAAGAGTGTGATCCCAAGATGCAGAGAGGGCGAACTGGCCATCGGAGGAGACGACGATATCGGAGACGAAGTGGTTGTGTCCGTGCAAAATACGTTTTGGATAGCCGTACGTACCCTCGTCACGGGTCAATTGCCAGACGATGATGGTCTTGTCTGTGTACGATATGGACTATCAAAACGAGTAAGAGTGGGGGTTGTGAAGAAGATAAATACCACGGGAGGCAGTCAGGATCATGTCTGGGTTCTCTGAGGAGGTCGCAATGGCGGTCACCCAGCCCTTGTGGCCGGGCAGCGAGCCGAGAAAACGCAGTGATTCCGCCATCGTTGGTTAAAGTCGCTCGACGTCCCCAAGACATACACCACACTCACACCCGTGACGTGACAGCCACCGTGACTCGACTGCATAGTTTCTCGGCTATTCCCGCCCATTTGTGTTCGCTTTTGCCCGTCTCAACTCCATTCACGTAGTTCTCCCTGTGAGTATTTCCTCTCCAATGCTTTTCCGTATGATGTTATTCTTCAATATTTGCTACTTCAGAGGGTTCGCCCGATGAGACCATTTTCCACCAAGATCTCTGACTCCTTCTGCGACTCCTCCAAGCAGTTTTCACTGACACACCCTCCGCAGTTTCCGGTCATGTACCCCGAATGAACCTTGTTTAGGATGTATTCGTCAGTAAGGGGCTCATCACCATTGATAGATCGTAGTCAGTCAAATGCAGCTCCAAATACTCTGGATCCACTCTGGATAGACATGCCGAATCGATCAAGGACGCCAGTCATCAGTGAGCATACTTAAGCTGATGTCCGTCCCGCGTCACGTATTTAACATAGAGATGAAGTTGACACAGACCCCGGTGTAGACGATATTCTAGCTATGTTCGGATTTTATTTGTTACGTGGGAATCCACAGTTCTCTAAGATGTACTCTCTAGTCTGTTAGCACTCGCCTCCCCTGAGCTCGAAATCCTTGCCATCATAGTCTCTTTCGGTGCGTGGGTTACGAGTTAATGAATGGAATATAATGAACTCGGCCCACAGGCAACACTGATGTCCACGCGACTTAGTGGGTCGTTTTACCATTTGCCCAACGTTCGCTCAACATTGTGATTCGCCGACAGTGCGAACATTTTTAAGCTGTACCAGGCTGTTGGTCGTCATATCGCTGCACATCCCGAGGACAAGGAAAGGTTTCCAAACTATACCTCGAATGCTCCACCCATCCTTGTTCTCGGCCCTCAAGGGCCACTTCATGGTGGTCGCCACTTCGCTCAATATTTCCATGGAAAGTGAGTTGCCCATCTCGGAGGGACATTGTGGATTTCCTCAACATCCCCGCAGAGATGGTCTAAGCGATATTACGACACGTCACCCCGACCTCGATGTCTCCGCTGATAACGATATTCAATTTGATTCTAACTTTGTCACGACAACAAAATCAGCAATCGATGTCGCCCTTGATCTTCTTGAATCACGGCCAGAGAGAAGTATTACATACATTGTTCTCGGACCCCCGACAAACCTTGCCATGCTTAACCGCGAGCACCATCAAACTATAAAAACCCGAATCGGTCGAGTTATTATGATGGGTGGTGCCTTGGACGTCCCAGGAAACACCTCGCCTGTCGCAGAGTGTAAGATACTGTTTCCTTATGGATGTCAAAATATTCTATCTGATATGCACAGTCAATTTTTTCGCTGACCCGTTCGCGACGAAGGAATTGCTCTGCCCTGTGGTGCCAGGAAGTGGTATCCCACTGGAACGGGTCCTCCTAGCCACGCTAGATGTTACAACCCCGCACGAACTTCATTTCCCGTTCTACATCCAGCACGTCGACCCTACATTCGATTCCACTCTCAAGCCTTCCATCGGCTTAGGCAAGGCACCTTTAATCCACTTTACAAGCTCAGTCTTTGAGCGCACGAGAGAAATCATGATTACTTTCGGGAAGGATGCTCTAGAACTCCACGATGTGGTCGCTGTTTGGTGTGCCATTGAAAACCCCCCAGAGACTGTCGTTGAGGAAAATGCTTTGCCAGGGATGTCACCTGGCTGGGCTGCCGTCAAACGCAAGTTCGACATTGAAAGGTACGGGACCACTTTGGAGCAAGCTGAATGGGAGGTAACGCGTTGATCCCAGGACGGCTGAAATTACCCGTGGTATGTTGGTTGTAGATCGAAGGGGAGACCAAACGGCGTATGCCCCTGGTGCCAACCGATCCAAAGTGCAGGCTCTTTTAGAGCAGTCCCATCAATGTCATGGGTTGCTCGAGTCTACCGCCGTCCCTGCTCAGGTTAGAATGGAGAGTGAAGGAATCCGCAAGGGTCCTGACGAATGGTTGGGCCACCTGACAGTACACGACGGCAGTCTTGGCGGATCCATGGATGTCGCTTGTGTCGTCGGTACACCAGGGAAGGATGCGATCCTGCAGCTGTTGACAAAACGTTTGTGGGGAGTTGACATATGATGATGTATGTGTACAGGCACTGAGGATATTGATAAACTAATTGTACACGACAGATGGGGGCCGAGTAGCTAGAACAAGCCAAAGTGGGGAAGGCTATAAAGAAATGACTGGGCTGTGGAAAGATGGTAGTTGAGGCCACGAGAATCTGAATACTAGGTTGAGAATTCGGTGGGGTGTGTGGGGTGAGAGTAAAAAAGTGGGAGGACGAGTGAGCGAGTCTCAGGAGTTCATTCCACCGCATCAGTTCTTGATATGGGACTTCCCTTGATTATGAGCACACAGTAACGAGGGCCTGAGACCGGTTGATACACTGTACCAGAAGCTTTGATCACGTCAGTCTCACGGGCTCGGGTGTCAGCTGTGCTCCTGGGCGCAAAGGATTGGTTCCATTAGTAATTGCTGGTAGAGTTGAATTCTGTCACCTGTTACATTAAGGACTGTTCTCTGCATGATGGCGCATCGCTCAAGGGTGGGGAAAGAGGTCGAGAGGATCTGTATACCATGTATATCTAGGTACAAACGAAGAAACCGGTACAAAGACTTTGATGCTAGCAGCCGTTTCATGTGCGATCGGGTGAAACCCATAGGGTTTCCGGCCCAAGGCAAGGCCTTGATCTATGAGTGGGCCAGGTGAGCTGTGAGGGCGGGTTGGGCCCTCACAGTCACTGCGGAAACCAACTTTGAGCGGTATCTGGAACTAGTCTAATTACTACCTAAAATAAGAAATCGTCCAGATTCTGGCCAGGAAGGTTCGATCCTCTGTTTGTAGTTCGAAGAGGTTCTTTTTTACGACTGTAGTCAGACAGTTATTATAAAGCTTCTATGACCTTGATTTATTACATTGGCCTCAGCAACAGATCTGACTTATGTCGTGTTTAAGAATAATCTCAATCAAGCCATGTCTGATTATCCGACTGAAAAGATCTGATTTTCCATCGGTTTTAGTACATCGCAGAACCCCCTGGCGCCCCTGGCTACCCCAGCACCGTCTGAACCGGGGGGGAAAACCCGCCTCCCACCCGCTCCCCCCCTCCCCTAGATACTGCCATGTACCCATCCCAGAGGCGTCCAAGTGGTGCCCCGACCCCTGTGAATACAGCCCATGTCAATGAGCAACCGCCTGCTCCACAAACGAGTATGAATCCGTACCATCGCCCCCCTGCAAATCCCCCCCAGCTCCTGCCGTTCAATCGCACCGATCCCTTCGACGATCCTTTCATAGCCAATACACCTTCTACCCCTGTCGAGAGACAATTCCATGACCAAAATTCGGTGAGCACTCCTCAACAAATACATTGATGTTGCTTACATGTCGTCCGGTCCTTGGGAAGTATCAGAGCTTGCCTGGACCGCCCGGAGGGATGAACTCAGGTTTTGCCCATCCTGGCCATCTCGAATCTTTCGACAGAATGACGCCAGCCCAGGGGGGATATTCAGGATCATATCATCATGGAGGTACCATATGTTCATACCTTGTCTTG
>JBBPRU010000138.1:0-14946 GCA_038093245.1 Boletus holoroseus
TGTTTGGGTTCTTCCGATTCGTCCAAGCACCAGTCAGTCCTCCGAGATCGAGCGACGCGCCTATTGAGCTGAGCGGATTCTTGGGACCTTTCTTTCCGTGGGGTGCTTTTCGACCGGTCGACACAGGTTGTGCATTCGAAAGGCGATCGAGCGCTTTTAATCCCAGGCTATTCTCGACCAACCGGTCAGCGAGCGCACGCCGGTGGAAGTTGATGGCAATGAATCTCAGAATGAGCTTTTCCACAAAAAGGATCACGGCGGCAGTAAAGAGACCCTGTTTGAATCGGATGGTGACCTCCAGCAAAGTGACGTGCAACCAAGAAGAGAAAATACCTGCATGACACGGTTGATGATGACCCAATATGACCCCGGTGGATGATAGTAGGCTTGAATCGCAGACAAGGCTATCCATGCCCATGACACGTCAAGAAGTAGTTTCAGCCAAGCGGATACCGCTAATGTGAGCTTTAGGTGTTACGATCAGGAAGAGCTTTGAAACCGACGACCAATGTGAAGGAGATGACACACCTCTACTTGCGTCTTTAATCGCTCGACCTGGCCACCGAGGAGCAGAAGGATAGTAACGATAGTGTCTGGCAACAGGTCGACAAACAAATAGGTCGCACAAGATGTTGCCCATATAATGGAGAACCACAGAGACCATGCATACACTTGAGGGCGTACACCTCCGTTGCTTTGATACTTGAGTTCCACGACCAAAAGCGGTGTAATGAAAAACGCGGCGCCGATGATCCCAACCAAGAGAGTTCGGACAGGACGCGTCAGTTTCATAAACGCGAGCCAGAGGGCCCTGCCTCTCCGAGCATGCTTGCCTTGATGGGTCTCTTCTTCTTCTACACCTGAAGGCTCTTCGTCCCAGTCGAACTCGTCAGAAGTATTCGTGGATGTGTCCGACTCGACTTGCACGTGTACGTCACATTCGCTACCCTTCTCGTCTTGACTCTGTCCTGCAGAGTCATCCGCACCATCTCCTGGTTCAGAGAGGCTTGAAAGGCGGGTATCGCAAATGTTAGCAGACTGTGGTTTGGATGTCATGGGTAGAGCATGGAAGAGGGAGAAATGGGGCGATGAGACCGAGCGAGGAAATTGCCAAGAACCCGTTGGAGCATCCAAGTTGAGACATCAATATCATGAGGGCATTTGTCCATTTATATACAACGTTCACTACGCGTGTTACCAATGGGGCTGACATGTGGTACAGGCGAAATTAGAGCGGGCGTGACAGAATGGCTTCTCTATTGGCCATGGCCCTTGACTGTGAACACCTGAGACACAGTCGACTGCTGTTGCCAGATAAAGCTGAAGATACAAGCGAGAGTGGTACGGGAATATCTTCCGTTGCCAGACCAGAGCATCGAAACAACGTGCAGGTATCACTGGAGGAGACGTCGCTTCGCGGTTTTAGAGCCACTGCCCACCAGAGGAGGCGGTGAGGCGGGACGCTTATGCTTGTGATGAGGTCATAAGATGAGCTCCACACTCGAAGCGGTGTAAGATAAAAACAGACGAAGGCACTCACACGGCCACTTGACAAAACAGAATCTTGGGCGAACATTGAAGCACCAAACTGTTGAGTTGGGAGGAGAGAGGACTCTTCACGACGACCGACCGACCGTTCTGAAGACGCCATTCCCCCGCGTAGAGAGCTTGTTCCAAAGGGCTGGGTGGGAGGTGGTTCTTCCATGGACCTATTTACGTCGAGTAATGCCGGACGCTTTGGTTGCTGTGGGTTACGATGTGCTAACGCGCTCTGACCGAATTGCTGGGTTGGCTGGGGGCCCACCTGGTCCACGGTAGGCCCAAGGATGTCCCTGACTCGATCCAAGATGCTCTCACGCGTCTCTGGCAGGGACCTGACGGTGGGAACGACTTGCTGGCGTTTGGGTTTTCTGACTGGACCAGTGGGGACGACTGAATCCATCAGAGTGCCGGTCGCGTTCTCATTGGCTGGTATGGATGAAGACGCGGTTGAAAAGACGGCGATTTGCTTTTCGATGAGAATTTTGATTGTATCTTTGTTCAGCGCGTTTTTCTTTGCACATTGTTCGATGTGTGTGCGCTTCTGCTTGGCTGTCTTCCTGCTCGTCCATTGTAGTCCGCAACCGATGCATTTGGATAGTTGAGCGAGCTGAGGGTCAGGAGGGTCTTTCCTGACGACACGAGAGGACCGAGAGGGGGGCGGGTCCACGCTGGGGAGTGTGCGCGAGGAGGAGAGGGAGGATTTATAGGCAAAGCGAGACAGGCCTTCTGATGGGGATGAGGGATTGTCACGAGGTTCTTTCGAAGCTCACTCACCGTCAGGATCGCCTTCTGTGACATCATCGCATCTTCTGCGTTGCTCTCGTTCCGGCTCAGAGTCCTCGACGACGTCATCGACTTGTCGCATGGGCGTGCAGAGTGGACTAGCGTACATCTAGCTTACCCGTTTGGGTAAGGCGTCAAGCTTGTCTGGCAGAGACAAGTAGAATCTGCACCTCGGAGCTATTACATAATGACTTGCTTCGTAATGACTCCGTTTATAACACAATGCCTCCGGATCCTCAGATTGATGGGTGTACTGGATCATAGCTATCAATTCGCACGCATGTACAAGTCATCGGGTTGCGGAAAGTTTGACCTGTTTCACAACCAAGCTAAGATCAGCCAAGGCTTTATGAAGCATTTGCCTAATCTTGGATTTTGAAACAGGAGTCCAGCAGTGCCATCAACCTTAGTGTATTTTAATGAGCGGGCGGAGCATCATCAATTGAATATTCATCAGTCGACGAGACCCCGGATAGCTGAAAGACTCCTGCCGCAAGTCGGATCATTATGCGTTTGAACGCAACTGAGCTGAGCACTGAGCGGTGATGGAACAATGTAGGCAAGTTGGTTTGAACGTCTTGTCGGATTATATCAAATTGCGAGCTGATACACAAGCCAAGGGAACATTGCTGGACGCCTGTCGTGACCGAGATTCTCGACAATAAAACACTAAGTCATACATCCGCTTCCAGTCTACATGTTGTTGATCGAGTGGTTAGTTTAAATACCTCCCTGTCACGTCTACCCTTTGTACACAGGTCTACTGGCACGCAACATTGCCCCTTAAATAAGGCTTGGGTTGAAGAGGTATTTTGAGCGAGTCAGGTACACTCATGGAATCATGAAACCATCATAGGACCACCGTTGCCTTTGAACTTCCATCATATCGCTATATCTCCGCTTTGTTTCTCTTGCATATTCCATCCAATTACCGGCCAAGTCGGATGAGCGTAAGACAATGAAGCAGAGAAGTACAGGTACTAAAATCCTGTATATCCACTCTGAAACCCAGCATTCGGTTGGATTCCCCAACCAGTGGGTCGCGGAGCCCATCCTGTTGGTTGAGCTGGTGCTAAAAGTCAACAAGTCTCATCAGAAAGGTTGACAGTATTACTCACGGTTAACTCGAAGAGCATCATATTTACCTGTAAGGAATTATGAGACAGACCAAGAGGCACAAATCAGCCTCACTCACCCGCCTGCTGGGGTGCAGCATGTTCGTTGTCCGCTGCGAATGTCCCAGATTTCATCTGTGCAAAGATATTCGCAGGAGATGTGTTTGAACTTGAACTGTTGTTCGACGGTGCCGGGGATGGAGTAGATACGATGTTGTTAAATGGCGACGGTCCAAATGGAGAAAAACCGGTTGGATCTGCAACACACTGTTAATAAATAGATGGCATATCCAAATTATACGCACTAGTCTGCACTGGTACCGTTGCTGTGTTGGGGAAAGCAGATGTCGGTGCGAAGCCACCAAACGGCCCACCACTGGCGCCGGTAGGTTGACTCAAAATGGGACCAGATGTAGGGAATCCAGTAGGCTGTGAAATAATTGTCTGAGGGTTACCGGGGAACCCAGTAGCTTGGGGCTGCAGGAAAGATGGTTGTGCAGGCTGGGGTTGGAAAGGTGATACATTAGAAGGACGCGCTGAAACAAAGCCATTGAACCCAGTTTGAGTAGGTATCAAAGGGTGTAATAGCCCCTGGTTAGCAGGCACGGGCGCGTAGGGACCTCGTGGGCCATTCTGTTGAGGAAGGGGGAGCACGCCGGAATGCTGATTCTGAAGATGCTGTCCGATCGAGGCAGGAGACGACCCCATACCAAGCCCATTGTTATAGCTTGGCGGCGGCGAGACAACTGGCGGAGAGGTTACAGGAGGCCCAGATGTAGAGGGAGGGGTCGGAGAATGGGGTGAGACGCCCCGATTTGTCTTCAGTTGGCTAAGACGGGCCAGTTGATCGAATACATTAGCTTCCGTAGTCTTCGCGAGCGAACTAGGGCCAGTAGTCGTGCCTTCTTGGGGTGGGGCGGATGGGGCGGGGGGAGGTGTTGTGACTATTTGGGACGCTGGGGGTACCGAGTGCGCCCTCGGCGGGGGCGCACTAGCCAGCGGGGTGGGGTTAGAAACAGGAGGCTTCGAACCTGATCTGTTCGTCCACGCGTCATCGTCGAAGCCAGAGACTGTCGCCATGGCAGAACTGGTCCGCTGGGGGGCCTGCACGGGGGATATCGTAGCTGGGCTGCTTGTACGAACGAGTGGGGAACCAGAACGTTTGATTTGCTCAGATGCAGTTCCAATGGCGTCCAAATCAACGGTAGATGGAGGTAGACTCTTGCTGGGCTGAGGTCTACCGCGACGTTGTGTATTATTTTTCAGGACACCGCCTGGCCCTGCGAAGAGGTTCGGAGCTGGGCTCACACGCTTCTTCGCATTTTCCTCCTCTTGCAGTCGCATTGCAAGTTGTTCGTCACTAGCCGGATGATCGGATGGAATGGCTGGGGGCTTGGCATACTTCTGTTGGATGATCTTGTTTACACGAATAATGTCTCCCTCCCGGAGGCCGAGCGAACGCATGGTAGATTCCGTGATATCTGAGAGCAGGCTCTCGTCGATCTTGTCTCTCTCAAATGAATGTGCATAGCGTGTACAGTCATCAACGTCACATCCAGCGGACAAGAAGAATTCGAACCAGTCAATTTGGGGGCCTTTTTTCTGTGTCGGCACAGGTTCGCGCTTTTTAGCCTCGATCGGACGCTTGAGCGCTAAGGGTTGGTCATCGTCGTCATTGGAAGCCCGCGGAGAAACAGTTGTGCCCGGAGAACTGGATGGCTTCTTCATCATCAAACGCTCGACATATCGCATGTCTTCAAGGGACATCTTTTCAGACGGAACCTCGATGACAACACCGTTGACCTTGTGTAATCTGAGCTTTCCGTTAGTGTATCCAAGAAGCGCGGCTTCAACACGGAACTGTCCGCTCCGGTCATGCCAAATTCTTGTCGACTCCGGAGGAGGTGCGTCTGGTCAGGCGAGTTAGGTAAATTCGATACTCCAAGACGAAAACGTACCCTTACGTTCACCAGACGTATGTGTAGCTGACGAGTCCCGTGATGGTTTCCTCACAGAAGACCGCGAGCGACTGGAGACCACAGTCAGAGGTAACCTGGGACGAGAATAACACTATCATACGCGGATGTACCCTGCTCACTCTCGGCTTTTTGCTGTACCTGCTTAGCTGCTTCCCGTCGTTGCTTCCTCAAGGACTCCGTGGCGGCAACAGCCTGTTCCTTTTCTTGACGTTTCTTTTGTGCTTCCGCTGCAGCCTTCGCGCGCTCTTGTTCAGTCTTCCTCTGTTCCTTGTCAGCACGCTCTCGAGATTCACGCTCCCTCTTCTCGGCCTCTTCACGTTCTCGTTCTTTTCGTGCCCGGTCATTGTCATCTTCAAGCTTGGTGGGAATCGAAGAACCTAAGGACTGCGCAGCTGTCGGACGGAATCATCATTTAACTGCGTGACAACACCTACCTCGAGGTAGGACGCGGGCACGACTCCTTCGTTACCGTGCGCATTCCTACACTTCCACCACTCCTCTCCCTCCTTCTCAATAATACACAATCGTTCCCCTTCTTGGACTGAAAGTTCGTCAGGACCAGTACCCTCGAAGTCGTATAACGCAGCTGCGAATTCCCCTTCTTGATCATCACCAGTTAAGCGAGCACTCTCTTCTTCTGCTTCACCATCATCTGAGGGCTCTCTGGGAGGAATTATTTCGGGGGACTCTTCCGTGAACCTAACAGACACCCCGTTCTTCTTCGATGGGCTACTGCTTTCGACAAAACGTGGTGGTGGGGTAATTGCCGATCGATGAGCGTGCGACTCCACGCTGGCAGCTTCCGACACAGCCTTGGCGTTAGAGATAGCCAGCTTTCTCGAGTCATCTAGCTTAGTCAAGATCGTCTCTGCTATCTCCTCCTTGTTGACACTGAAGTGCAACTTCGTCGGATTACTACCTCCCATATCGATGAGAACGTGTTTGTGCCTTTCAATTGTGAAATCCTCGACATCGGCGGTATCCCACTTTTGCACAGGTGTCTAGGGGGGATGTAAATAGGTAGCCCACTGTACTGCGAGGAACTAGTGCAATCAATACCTTGTCTGATTCACTTGCGAAGAAGATTGACCCATTCCCAATACCAAGGGTACCCTTCTTCTTCTTGCCCTTCTTGTCTACTTCGGAGACGGCCCATGTCCTGATGTTGTCTGCTTGTACTTTGACGGGAGTCTGAGCGACACGATCCGCTGGGTCCACGTATACACTGACAGGGCGCGCTGGGGGTTTCGGCTGCAACACCAGCTGAGGAATGATCATAACTCATGAAAAGGAACCAACCGATGGAGGAACAAACTGAGGGCGAGGAGCCAGTTCTGGCTCTGGCTCTGGCTCTGGCTCCGGTTCCGGTTCCGGCTCTGGTGCTTGTTCCTCTCCGCTATACTTGAGAACAGTGAATGAACGTTTCCGGATACAAGGTGACAGCATACCTCTTCAACATAGTTACCGGGGACAAAGCCAGCCTTACCATCTTCTTTCCGACTTTGAACAAGGATCCATTCTTCCTCGCGGTCAAAGACCATGAGGATATCATCTTCTCTGATAGAGAGCTCCCCCGGGGCCGCCGCATCGTAATCATATAGTGCCTTTACAATAGAAGTATGCTCTGCCTGCATAATCACTCCATTTAGATATTGTACTGTGAAAGGCATAGCAAAACTCACCTGCTCCACGTACGCTGCGGGAACTAGCCCCGAAGGGTTGTCTTCGTCTTGTGAGTCGCCTTTGATCTTCACCTTCCACCAGCTAATTCGACACGGAGGTCAATTATAGCCAGAAAGGTGAGGAAGATCAGACTCAACTCGTCGTCAGTCTTCTCCAGGAGAAAAACAATCTGGTTCTCCTTGATCGCAAGTTCATCTTCGGACTGAGGTTCGTAGTCGTAGGAAGCCCTGAGAACCGCAAAATATTCCCCGCCTGGCTGAGCCATCGACATTCAACAAGACTAGGTGTGACTGCGGGGAGCTCGGGGTAAGACTACGTTCCCGGGAAACGACAAGGTTACGGGCCGCCTCTGGTCAAGTCTTCCCACGACGCGTTATTTGCGTCTGTTTGTGTATAATGAGTCTCGCGAGTCGCGACTCAGCTATATGTACTGGAATCCACACAACTTGAACGTCTTCTGTCGCGATCGATGATGAACCCGCCACTCATCGTCAGCGACGACGAGCTCTTGCAGATAGTCACCCTCACCGCGTCCCAGATCCCAGAACAGCTCAAAGCGTCCACTGACCGCCTTAAAGTCCTCCTCGACACCCACGCTGGCACCTACAATGCACTCCACCGAATTTCCGCAGATCTCTCTCAACCTCTGCAGGTCAGACAACAGAGCATTATTCAATTCAAGAACGCAGCTCTACCTCATTGGAGATCCCGAAAGTTCGTCCTCCCTTTCTACTCCGCCACTTGCGCCCCTTTGATCACTCTTTCAGGTTCTTAAACGAAGATGACCGCATACAAATCCGTCATCGATGCTTCGCTTTCTTGTCCGAGGAAGATGACACTGTTCGTCCATCTTCGGCTGCTTTCATGTCCAACTAATTTCCCCTAATAGATTGCCGAGTGTAATGAGTTGATTGTTGCAAAAATCGCTCGGCTGGACTATCCGCACAATTGGTGTGTCTACACACACCGTTCAGCTACTTGCCATTTACCGTACAGATGTATTAGGCCATCTCTCTTTACTCAAATTATGCCCGTCGTTGAAAGCGGCTTGCTCTCCTTGGCCGGCTCCCTGGACGCGACCATTCAGTCAACACTTTCCCTGAGACGTAGTTTAAAAGTCCTTCACTCTGTCATCAAAGAGTTTTCCAGCGTAAAAATGCTCTCAGGCATCAAGACAATGTCCCAGGTATGACGATTCGCCTCCTTAACACCACAATTCTTGTTCATCCCCGTCGCCAGATCACAGACCAACTACGCAACATCATCCTCGCATACTATTCCCAGCTCTCCCCCACAATACTGGATATAAATGGCTTGCCAGGTCAAGAACGTACCATCGCTTCTCTCATAATAGCCCATCTCACCTACAAATGTCTCGTTAAGATGGCATTATGGTCATGGCCTCGCATCATCAGGGACGAGAAAGGCGAACTCGCAGGACTTAAAGAATGGGTAAGTGTCGTGTTAAGGATATGTTGAACCAGATTCTTTGACCTTTGCCGCCGTAGTTCCTTCAATTATTTCAGAGTTCTACCGCTCAACTTACGGCGCTTTCAGAGCTACGTATCCGCCTTGTTCTCGCTGTCAGAACCATGCCGGCCTCCGATCCAATCACGACCCTTTCCATCGATCGATTAACACACCACATCCGTCTTTTCGGCAAATTCTTCAGGAGGTTACAGCAACTTGACACTGCAAAGTTTGTCGAACTCCCAACGTGTAACGACATGGTTTTGTACTACTGGTCAAAAGTTGTAGAAGCTACCAATCATCGCTCGGGAGACATGATTCAAGGTACGAGAAGTTTGTCGGAGAGTTTATAGATTTCAACTCATTTTTTCGACACTAGATTCACCTACTGCCGTCTATCCAGTCCGATTCCTTCTCCAAGCAATGGTCCTTTTCAAAGAAAACCTCGCCAAATGGACCCCTTTCCGAAAGGGCGGTCCGATTACTGAGACCAGTACGGACAATTCCTTGGACGACCCATTCTTTACTGACATTCCATCTGCAGCGCTGTCACAGCAGTTTGTCGAAGACTCGGTCCGGTTGCTTGTCACACGTTTCATCCCTCTCAATCCATCCGATCTCGAGGGCTGGGTGGCTGATCCTGAAGAATGGGTCAATGAAGAAGACAAAGAAAATGAACACTGGGAATATGAACTTCGCGTATGTTCTTGCATTTCGTAATCTCCATCTATTTTTTTAATGGTGTAGCCCTGTGGAGAACGCGTCCTCATGACGCTTGCGGCACAATATCGGGACTATGTTGTCCCTTTGATGGAATCCACTTTTAGAACCATGATTGGTGAGCCTTCCAGCTTCAAGTGTTTCTGTGGAGCATTCGCTCACCCTTCTGGCGTAGAACAACCAACCACGGATTTACCAAGCGTCGTTCAAAAAGAAGCGTTGTATTGTGCGATAGGAAGGTGCGCTACTAGGGTTTGTGATGTCATCCCGTTCAACGAATGGATGCGTCACAAACTTATTGTCGAGGCAAGAGAAACGAATCCAAAGTAAGATTTAATTAAGACGTTTCGCGGCATCTGACAACGATCCAGCTTCCCGATTATCAAGCGTCGTATTGCATGGTTGATTGGCAAATGGATCAGTGATATGTGTATACCTGCGTCAGATCCTGTTATTTGGGAAATCCTCGTCCATCTGCTACAAGACAGGAGTCTTGGGTCAGATGCTGTTGTTCGGCTCACTGCTGCCAATGCACTACGCGAATGTGTGGATGTGAGTAAACCTATTACTAGTAAACGACCACCGAACTGAGACCTACCAGACCGTCAGCTTTGACGCAGCTGTCTTTGCTCCTTTCTTACCTGCCACCGTATCGGAGTTGATGAAACTTATGAGCGAAGCAGACACAATAGAGATGAAACGACGGCTCGCAAGGAGCTTGAATGTGGTTATTGAATGTGCTGACCAACAAATCGTCCCCCATACACAAATGATCGCAGAAGCGATCCCCTCTTTATGTTTGTTTACTTTGCTGGTTGGTGACTTGCAGCTGACTATCTTTTCAGGGACTGCTGCTGGGGAAGAGTGGTTGTTCAAGACCCAGCTCCTTGAGGTTGTGACAAGCTTGATCAAAGTACGTACGTTGCTGCTTGATCCAGCCTTTTTCATCGAAGGCACCCTAGTCATCCAAAGAATATTCTGCTTCTCTCGTACCACTTGTAATCCCTTTAGTTCAGGAAAGTCTGCTGCCCGGGGTGAGTCTTCATGTTGGTCTCTCTTCAACCGCTCAAATTCCACCTGAAGGTGGCCATCAATCTGGACGAGGACGGCGTCAACCTCTGGCTTGCTGCACTTCGAAACTCTTCGACCCTCCAGAATACTTCTACCACGAACCTCCTCCAACTATTCCCTCTTGCCATGACATTGCTTGCAAGTAATTTGGATCTGTTAGGCAAGATTACATTTATCGTTGAATCCTATTTCTTCGTGGATGCGCCCCTTGTTCTGCAGGTATGTTGGTAGATATCCTTGTCTCTCATCACCGATAACTCCTGCAGAGCTTTTCGTTGGACCTCATGAATGCAGTCATGAGTGTCATGCTTGGTCAAGCCCTCCAGACGAACCAAAGAGGCGTTTTAAACTGCGTGAATTTCATGACGCAACTGGCTCCCTCGTCGCTGTGGGGAGAACCAGTACACAGATCCGGTTTCTTCAATCATATTATAAAAATTCTTGGCGACGATGAAGTAGGGATTTGTTTCTGTGCTCGGTTGTGTAGTACTCAGCCATGCGACAGGGCTCCTCAGCCATGTTGACAGAGTGTGTGTTTGTCCTTGCCCGTATCACGTTGTCAGATCGCGAGATGTTTCTTCGTCTCGTGTCTGCCGCGGCCCAAGTTGAAAATGTACACGAAAAAAAGGTCTGGGAGGTTATCTTGGATCAGTTTTGGAGACAGGTATCTGGTCTCGTCTCTTGTTGCACCTCGAATCTTATATTTCTACCTATCAGTTTGACCATATGTCGGAGCCACGGCACCGTAAACTTCTTGCTCTTGGGGTTGCGTCTCTCGTCTCAACCGGTCGCCCCGAGGTACTCGAGCGCGTGCCAAATGAGATCTTCAATCTTTGGACAGATGTCCTCTATGAAGTGAGGGAAAGTCGCAATCACACAGAGGATGGCGAAGACGGGTCAGTTCTTTAAAAAATTCGTCGGTGCCGCCTAATTAGATGGATCTATTAGCCGCCTCAATCTCTACTGGGATATAGACAGTGTCCCAACATCATATTACGCCGAGTCTGCAGGGACCCTGGAGTACGACCGTCGCAAATCGGTACATCCATCTTGTGTGTTGTATATTGACATCACTCAGTAACTTCCAGCTGCACGAGCATGATCCGGTACGGACCCTTCAGCTCACGACGTCTATCACAAGTGCACTGCAAGAAGCGGAGAGGGTTTGTGGAGGCGCGCACACGTTCAAACGCAATTACCTCGACAAAACAGACCCCACGGTACTCAAACAACTTCAGACAGAACTTGCCAGTTAATGGACAGATTGCGGATACATTTGCATGTTTAGAAATTTAGTTTCTTTGCTGTTGTCTTGGAAGATTTTATCCTGTCTCCGCTCTAATTCTGGTGTTCAACCTGTATCATATTCTCTCGTCCTGCACATCAGTTAAACAGATCATTACCCAAAGAATCACAACATTATCAAGCTATATGGCCTAGTGTAACACGGATCGCATTCTGCCTCTCCATCGCAGTCGGTACGCGGATCGGAATGGATGGTTGTGTGCCTTCCGTGTGGTTCGCACCCTCAGCTCGCAGACATGGTACCTCGGTCGGTTTAGTATAGCAAGGACAGCCTGGAAGGCAGTAGTCGGTGGCGGCGGCAGGTGCACCTTCTTGGGATTCGACCCTGGCTTCACGAAAATACTTGGCAGCGAATGGAAAGGCGTAAACGAGCAAAACTGGAATGGGGAATGGACACGGGCTGGAGTCGATGTCGCGTGCCCATATTTCCTGATCGCACGAGAATTGCGTGAGAAGCGCTAGTGAAACGATCCCTGCCGCGTATAAGAAGACTTAGAGGAATTTCAATGCGATTGATTGGTTGTTATTCAAGGGAGATACCTAGCGCAGCATTGGTCCAGACCAACACCACTAGAGCTTCGTAAGCGGCAGTGAAGCGGGAGCGAAGCGCACCATCGGATTCGAATGCGAAGAGACCGAGCACTGTGGGTCAGATGATTAGCAGTGCACCATACTAGGTTGCTCCAGACTTGCGTATCTGAAAGGGAAGGAGGGCGAAAACCCATGTCACCTCGACACAGACAATTTGTGGGGAGAAGAACATCTTCCTGAGAATCCTGTTGCAGGAATATATAGACGAGGGAGACGACAGGGAGTGTTGGGCGAATTACTCACGTCCAGATAGCGCCGACGAATGCGAAACAAGGGATAGCTACCAGGGCACCAAAGTTGTTGGACTTGCTGTAGCCATGAACCCAGAGCACGACGGAAAGGAAGATGCACGTAAGGGATAACAATGCAATCACACCTGGCAAGTCGGATTCACTAGTCCCAAAGGGTCATCGGACGAGGATTGACTTACCCATCCATAGCTTACGAGCGGTCCTGAAGCTAAGAGCCATGATCAAGCGGGACACGGTATCCTCTCGGGATTAGTCGATGAGTCCAGTGCACTGACATGGCTTGTTCTGAGCTCGGGCTGCAACATGGTCGTGGCTGACAATGGCCAGCCGCTAACAATGTTTGGTGGTTGATTTCAATGTACTCGGTTGCACCGCCACTGCTATCCGGAAGTAGTGCCTTGGACACCGAACTCAGTATCTTACCACTGGATGGCATCACCCAACGGTCAGTATTCCGACTCTCTACTAAGAGATATTGACCTAATAGATGACAGGATACGATATTCAATTGCACAACCATGCGGAGGACCACGGGGATGTCTCCAAACCTTCTTGTGAGCAACCCCCGAGAATACTACCTCTTACTGCTCACAACATTTTGCTCAAGTCCGTTCTCGCGCCAAGGAGTTCGTCGAGTTCCATGATCAAGTCGAGGTAGGTCAACTGCCATGAATATTGCCGTGTACCTGATGCGTGTAGCAGACCAGTGCCCACCTCTTGGACTCATTAGAGTCGTTCCTATCTACCTTCCAGAGGGACCTGTCGGCCGTATCTGGTCATATATCCGAACTCCAAGAACGTAGCATCAATATCGACAACAGACTCAAGAGCCGTCGGGTGCGGTGTCTCACTCTTTTTTGTTCTGTTAGTAACCTTGCGCACAGAGAATCGAGAAACCCTTGTCAGATCTCATATCTGACTTGACCATCCCGCCCACACTAGCTACTACATTACTCGACACCGAAGTTGGGGAAGCGTGGATACCGGTGGTTGCTGACTTTGAAAGGCGGCTCGACACCCTACGCGCACGATCACGCGTCAAGGCTGCTAGAGAACTGGCGGATGTTGTAGAGGCCCTCCGGATAGTCGTATGTTCTTTTCTATCCAATCCTTAAAAGGGAGTATCCACACAGACCCATAAGACAGCGACGAAACTTCGCGCCTTCTTCCTTGCTCTGTTGAAAGCGATAAAAAATAGCGTGACGACCAATATGCAGGTGTTGCAGTCTTCCGGGTTCCTCAAATATCGTTCCTTGTTCGGTTTTTTGAAACGTCAAGCCGAACCCGTGGCGAAGGAGATACAGGACTCGTATATTGCTGCCGCTCGCACATACTATGAGACTGCGTTCCGACGATATATCCGCAGTCTTGGTTGGCTGAGGGTAAGCTTTTGTTGTTCTTAGCCGTCCATCCGTGATCGATGGTCTTCAGGGTCGGGTTACTGAGACATTCGAAAGTATCGCAACAATGTCGGGAGAGAACGATGACATTCGCGTGGACTTTGAGCGCCTGACCTACGCAAAGTTGGACGGACCGGGTGTCATACTTGCGTATCAGGCTGACGATAAAGCTCACGTAAGTGCGTCAACTCTATCCGTTGCTGTCGGGGCTAAGTTTCATCACAAGAAAGAGCCGCTTGAGGCCATCCTAAGATCCCTTTTCTTGGTTCTGATGGACAACGCAACAGCAGAATATTCATTTGTTGCATCGTTCTTCTTCGTTGAGCCCTTGGAACCCCCGCCCTCCGTTAAAGAGTTAGAAACCAGACAACTTTCTGTCACATTGGAACCTCAAGATCGTAAAGAGGACGACGATAACGATTCCGCGGCTGGTTCAGAAGTAAGGACACCCGTCCCGAATACTGGGGTTGTTGAACCCCAAAGACCGGGCCGTCTCGCTACCATGGACAAGGCTGAACGAACGGAGCTTGGTACTGTCTGGAAGAAGATATTTGATCCTGTCCTGGAGTATACCAAGGCAGGTCATGGCCGCCAGAGTCAGGAGAGTGCACTTGACGGTTTGATTTCCATTTATTTAGACATTCTTGGGTTCCGTCATCGAACCTCCACCACCCTCGACTCCCCTCTTGACTATGGTCCGACTGACGGAAGCTGTCACTGCAGAGGTTCAAAAACGCGAGTGTTCACCTCTGGAGACCTTCTTCTTCACTATGCGCCTGCAGCTTTGGCCTGTATTTCAAAAAGTCATTTCGGAGCACTGTGATTCGCTCAAGAAATTATCGGAACGTCCTAGCGGCTACTTCAGCAAGGCACCCGTAACGACTGACGCGTTGGTGGTGAACGTAAGTATCAGAGCTCTCGCCTGCTGCCAACTCGCCCGACCACCTGCAGATTTGCAAACGCTACATTAGCTTGTTCCAGTCGTTGGTTTTACTGACGGAACAGAGTGAAGAGACCATGATATTCAGCAAGTGCG
>JBBPRU010000139.1:0-14907 GCA_038093245.1 Boletus holoroseus
GCAAAACTTGGTCCAAGTCCGCAGATGACCTCAGAAGCTTCCCCGATCTATCCCATCCTACCCTCGATGTCTCCTTTCAGCATAGGATACAAGATTACCGTAATAGAAGCAATAGTAGTGCCACTCTGCATCCCGCCTCTTTCGCCCATAATGCTATTACTGCAAGCCCAACCTTCCAGTCTTTTCCGTCCGCCGCGGCCAATATATCCAATACCCCTCCCGACGACTCTCTTATTGTGAACGAACCTAATATATCCATATCCGTTTCTTCTCCCACCTCAGATGGCTTCGTTTTGCCTGACGATTCGCCACCCACACCAAATGCTAGAACCCACTCCTTCGCACCCAGGTTACCGACCAAGCTTTCTGCTTCCAAACTCGGCTTCTCCCCAAACAGTCCTAAAAGAAAAGGGTCAGGGGACTCAATGAAACCTCTTGACAGTGATAAATCTCCAGGCACTTCAATGGGTCGCGGAGTTTTCCCTTTCAGTCTCGCCGGTCCTTCTCACAAGCACTCGGTTCCCAACCTAGCTGCACAAGCTTCCGCGGCCCAACCCTCTTCTTTGTTAGCTCCACCCACCTCTAACGACGCGCCAGAAGTAGACGACGGCACTGTCTCGAGACGAACGTCTCAGATCACCTACAACTCTGGATTCATCAATCGTCTCACAGACGCTGCGTCGATGATACAGGCATACCAGAGACCCTACAGCACAGCTGCTAATTTAACATTGGCCAAGGGCTGGAAACCTTTTAAAGCCGAGCTCAAAGGGTCAAAGTTGTATTTCTACAAACCGCCAAGTGATAGAAGCGCTGCAGTCAAGGAGTTGTTTCCTACGGGGGTCGTTCCGCCCAGCCTTGAAAATGAGGTGACCGCGGAATCAGAAGTTTTCGAGGAACTCGCGAGGTCAGGAAGAGGGAGAGAAGATGGTTTCGGGTCTGTCGGAAGGAAGAAGCGAGCGTATTGGGGAAGAAGGACGCATCCCGAGCTAGTGGTCAGCGAAGGGCATATCGTGAAGGGAACCTTTGAAGCACTCGTGCATGAAGCTGTGTTCGCGACAACATTCGTCGCTCTTACCACGGACGAAAATTTCAATTCTGCGGAGCGTTTCGCGGATGGAAGAAGTCCCGAGTGGAAGGACTTCTCCTCTGCGACCATCCTCTGTATGCCTTTCTTCGTGGACCGGCCAAAGTTTGAGAACGAATTTACCCGTCTTTGCTCCAATTTGGTCAATGGAGCAGATGAGTATACCAAAGAGGCCGAACGCGCCAGGGTAGTTTGGATGGCCCAAGAATATGTCAGATACTATGGTACCCCATCTGACGAGTCTGGTTGGCAAGAGTTTGCATCCAGCACTATTCCAAATTTCAGCATAAACCCTCTCTCCATCAATGGTGGTGTGCCCAAATCTGTTTCTACCCAGGCGATCTATACACCGTCTCCGAACCCGAACTTGGGAACCCCGCATATGGATGGTACGAGTACTGTCTCTCCGAATCTCGGGACGTTCTCGCCAAGACCTCAAGATGGCAGGGTGGCTTCTTTAATGGAAGCGCTGGGAACACCGGGCGTTCCACCCACTTCCCCAGGCAAGCCGCTGAATCCTCGACAACAGCGCCCACAGATTCCATTCACCGACGCAGTGGAACGACCGCCAAGAATTTGGGCGATGCTCGCACAAGATGGCTTCTCTCGCGAGGTCCTTTCGTTACTCGATCCTCACCTGATTGCTTTCAGTCTCCAGACATTTCACCGTTGTGCGTTCCAGGATCTTCCTGACAATCTGACAGCTGACCATGTCCTCGGTGCGGATCCTGCTTCTGGCGCTTCCGACGATGAGGTCCATGCGGAGTTACCCCATTCGGCCAAGTTCTTTGGCAGCGATGATCATCCCCACTGGCTGACGAGATTGCTTTTGATACAAATCCTTGGTTCGGATTCATCCAACGCGAACAATTCAAACTTTGACCGGACGTCTCGCACGCATTCGCGCTCCGAGGTCATCTCGATTTGGGCCAGGGTCGGAGAACTCTGCCGTATTGCCGGAGATGAGTGTTCCTGGAAGGCGATATCGGCTGCGTTGTGTTCGCGTCCTGTAGCGAGGCTGACGAAAGCCTGGAGACGTGCTGACAAACAGAGTGTCATCGCTGTCGAATCGTGGATCTACCCCGAGAACGACGGGCATGTGGCCACCGCGAGAGAGCCAATGATGACCGCGTGGGGAGGAGACACGAAGGAACAGATGCGCTATGAATTGGAACGTGCGCGAAACGAGGTGGACGAACATTGGGCCACTGAGTCGCTTCTGAAGGCCAAGAACATATTCGAAAGTCTCAGGACGCGCTTTGCGCTTTGTTCCAGGACACCTGTCGAGACTGCTTCGCTATTGCCGGACGTTTGCAAGCTGATTTCGCTTTGGGAAGACCTGTCTGAAGGGAAAGGTGGGCAGAATGCATTTGTTCTGAAATTCCAGCGGTACGTTCCATCAAGTAAAGGGCTTAGAGATGGATATTGATGCCGGTGTTAGCGTTGACCAGTTCATGTCCCTTTCCTTGGCTGCCGAGCCGCGGAGGAAAGGACTGTTCGAGCCGTTTTTCTGGAGTCAGTCCACTGCACCTCCTCACACACATTGTCATCCTCTGGTTCCCCTTCTCTTTGTCGAACCTTTGCCTACTGTCTCGCTTATTGATCGGGGTCAGGTGTGGAGAGGTCGTCTTGAGAGCTGGCCGACAAAACTCAATGTGGAAGAACTCCAACAACTTCGCAACATCGACGTGTCTTTGCGTTCGTTCAAAAAAACTGATGCTTCAGCAAGCAAAGACAAATTACTCAAAATCGGAGATGTCGATTTAGGAGGGACCGCCATTCCTGTGTATGACGGAGAGCTACTTCTCGTAGCACGACCAGACAAGGATTCAGCTTCGCGATCCGCATCACGTGCTCCGTCCCGCCCCCCCAGTTCGGTGATCGAAACGTCGGGCAACGAGAGAACGGTAGTTCGTACGCCGTCCATCCGAGTGAAACCAGGTGCTTCCCAGGGACTGGAGCGTAAGAGTAGCGTGCAGCGAAGGAACTCTCTGCCTGCTATATCCCAACGTGCTAACCATCCTATCATGACGGAGATCTCTACCGAACGCCCCATCCGAGTACTCGTACAAGCCGGGACTCTGGATAGGCTGGTGAACGTACTCATCCATGGTCTCAAAGGCGTTTCAGTTGCAGTGGCGGATGATAATGGAGAAACATCATTGCGAGATGGGAATACCAGGGATTTGGTCGTCGATCACTCCGAGTTTGCGCGGGTATGGTGGAATGTGTTCCGCAGTTTCGTGACACCGATCGTGTTCTTCGAGGTGAGCCTGGGATTTTCTTCAATATAATTTTCTCGGTGGCTCATGAGATGTAGCTCTTGCGCAAACGATTCGTAGGGAGTCGGCCCTCTAGCAACACTTCTACGAACGCGCCGATCCACGTTGTACAGTACCGTTCTGAAATCTTTACGGCTGTAAAGGAGTGGATTACTACCGGTGGGGGCGCCCAGGACTGTCTAGATGACGTTCAGCTCTATGAGCTAGTTAGAGCCTTTTTGGAAGCGCCGTTGGATCGTTCGGTGCTCGATTGTCTTCCAGCCGACGATGACGCTGAACTTGCTCAAGCCTGGGATGAACTGGAGGTTACCAGGAGGGATACGTTGTCGACGTTTATATCCCACACCTTGCATCCGCCGGTGCTCGCCACCGCTGTCCCTCGATCCACAGCGACAGTCTCGCAGAATCGAAGTTTCGGGAATCAAGCACCAGATCTCGATCGTGTTACTGCTGAAGATTTGGTGGAAAACTTGAACGCTATGGGTTACGCCGCATTTAGCAACGTCTCGGAAGAAGTACGTACCTTTCGTTGGTACGACCTGTTCTCTAATGACGTTTGTATCACAGGATTTATTTATCACTGCTGATTTGCTTGAAGTGCAAAGCGCTGACCGGACGGGGTGGTTCTCTGGGCGGGAGACTAGCTTCTTAGATGACGTCGACATTCAGACGATGTACTCCCATGTCATTGAGGTCCAACCATCGTCGATGGTAACCGACTCTCAGGACTCGGTTTACCGTCTTCTTCCGCCAAGCATCCGGAGCTGTATACGCGCATACAACATCCTCCGCAAATGGATCATCTCGAAACTCGCGGCGCCGAAACTTGGCATTCGGAACCGGCAGGCTCGCATGGACTTGTGTTTACGGGCCATCGAGATCGCACGCATACGCAGTCTCGAGGGAGGTGGTGGCTTTGCCGACCTCCACGAACGACCTATTGTACGATCATTTGTCGAAGCCGTCCTCACTGCGGCCATCCTTAGCCCTGAGAGTCGGATGCACCAGCGACCGTGGCACAATGTGGCCAATATCCGTGGTGTCTCATGTGACAGTCTCGGCCTTCTGCTGTCACGACCGACGGTTCCGAAGAAGTTGTATGGAGATTCGCTTATCGTCGATATTAGTTGGCTCCTGGAACGTATGCTCGAGGTTGTCAGCATACCCAACGCTGTGACTATATCATTGGAGGATCCGCAATCCATTATTAATATGGATAAGCGCAGGTCAGGACTCTTTTTCTTGGTGGGGGTCGTCAATGTATGCAATATGCTGATTTCTTCTCAAGACACTTGTGCGACGTCATACTCAATACGCCGATGTTGCTCAGTATGCGTGGTCGTTCCAGGGAAGATGTCGACCGACGGGATTTTGAACGCCTGAATAATATCGAAAAGGAAGTGAGCGTCATCCACTTTGATCTTCGCGGCATCAAGGACGAAGCACAGCGAGAAGCCCTTCAAGCCCAAAACAGTGGTTCTGCTTCCGCAAAAAAGGTCATCCGACCCTTTCAACGTCTTGTCTCACTCCAGCACGAAAAGAACAAGCGAGACAAGTACTTGTATGATCGGCTCAGCAAAGACAAGAAGCAGGAGCAGTTGCGGTTGGAACGGCGGGATGAATACCTGAACAAGGTGATGCGGCCTCGAAAACCAATGACCCAAGCCCAGAAACAGCATCGTATGAAGAAGAGCTACTCATCTGCGTTCTTCCAGTTGATGCGACCCATTTCGAGTGCGTTTACGGACCATACGCTGATTACGAAAAAGTCACCTGCGGAGCTGGATTTCACCCCGTCTGGAAAACCGTCACTGGTGCTCTCCGTCGTGGGTGCCAAAGTGGCGCAGTTCATCAACAACGAAAGATCGTACATGTTCCAGCTAGACACGGAAGAAGGAGAACAATATTTGCTGCAGGCATTTTCGAGGCAGGAGATGACGAAATGGATAGATACGATCACGAATGTGTCCAACGTTGCTGCGAAGCGACGTCTGACGTACCTCGGCAACTCTCCCAAGCCTCAGTTGTCTGACCATATCATCGATCCTGTCGGGGTATCATCGGCTTCCCGGGATCCTGCTGCCGGTAGGTGTTACTTTGAATCTCCCGACCCAAAGTAACGGTACTGATGCGGATGCTACCTAGTCTTTGGTGTGGAACTGGAGTTCCTGCTCGAACGTGAAGCAGATGGGGGAGAAATCCTCATTGGTTCTGTCCCTTCCGTTATTGCGAGCTGTCTGTCAGAAGTAGAGGCCCGTGGGTTGAGCGAAGTTGGAATTTGTGAGTCCGTCTTTTCGTCGTGGCAGCAACCGTTGTTGACGTCGACGCGTCGTAGATCGTATTGCGGGAGCTACTTCTGAAATCAATGCCCTCCGTGACGCGTTCAACAGGGGCGAAATGCCCATTACTGAGAGCACGGATGTCTATGCGATCGGTGACCTCATCAAGTCATGGTTTAGGCTTTTGCCAGAACCCGTGTTTCCTTCGTCGGCGTACTATGCTATCATCGAAGCTATCAGTACGTCGATTTCTTTTTCCTACCTACCTGTCTGATTCCCTGTGGCATTACAGAGGTGGAAAATCCGCATGCACGGTTGTCGAGCATCCGAGGTGTCGTTCATGCGCTACCACGTGCCAACTTTGATTTACTGAAGCGCGTTGCTGAGCATCTTGACAAGTGCGTCTTTTTCTTTTGGCAAGAAAATGTTCTCATCTCATTGTTGCGTCCAGAGTCACCGACTTTGAGGAACAGAATCATATGACAGCGGAAGCGCTCGCCATCGTGTTCAGTCCGAACTTGCTGCGAGCACCCCAAAACGACTTTGCTCTTATCCTTGCCAATATGGGACATACACACAAACTTGTCAAAGCCCTCATCACTCATGTGCGTTGCTGGACCAAGGGATACGAGCGTGACACTGACTTGAAGCGTAGTTCCACGTCATATTTGACGAAGATTACGAGGCAGAAAATGATGTAGAAGAGGATGATATGGAAGCACCAATCCTGGAAGAAGAGGAAGAGGTAGACATTGTTTCTTCCCAATCGACACATATTGGGCATGAAGAATGACAAAGTCAACGATCGGTGCTTGTACGCGCTCATTGGGGGGGGGGAGCATCTTTAGAATCTTTCTGCATTGATGGACTCGGGTTGTGTTACTTTTTTTCTGGCACTCTTTTCGAACACTCTCTCCCTGTTTTTCCGTCAGTCTGCGGCATATTTATCATGGACATGTACAATTCCCCCACACACGGCACACCCCTCTCTCACTCGACCTCCCTTCCACTCTTTCTTTTCTCTCATTTTTTAAGTCTGTTGGTCCCACTATCCAGTAGCCGGAATTGGAACGAAATTTATTATTGTACTGCATCTAGCTAAATTTGCCCCACCAAGTGAACGTCTAGTCATCCTCATCCCAGTTACCCGCTTGCTGTGGTACCTTCGGTCCGCCAGCAGGCTTGCTCATGATGATGCTGTCCACGCTCAGTACTGAGACTGCAGCTTCTGTCCCAAGTTTTATAGCCCATGACTTGGCAGCCAGGGAATCAAGGATCTTGTGATCGGTGGCTATCAGCGTACCATCCCGCTCAGCCTGGTGTCCTGTGATGAGTGATGGGTGACAAACGGGCCAAGTGAGACGAGTACCTCGACGTCGACACCCCATGCCTCTCCGTCCTTTTGCTCATGCTTTGCCCACAGTCGACTGAGCACCTCGTTGCCCTCTGCACCACCGAGCGCATTTTCTGCAAGCGTTCTCGGGACGACCTCTAGTGCGATTGCATACCGCTTCACGGCATGCTGGGCGAGGCCCTTGAGCCCACTTCCATACGCGTCCACTCGTTTTCCGAGTTCGAGTTCCGAGGCACCTGCGCCAGGTACGAGTCTTGGGTCTTTGAGCAACGACTTGATGACGTTGACGCCGTCGTCGATCGCCCGTTCCAGGTCGTCCAAATGGTTGGCCGTCGCGCCTCTCAAAACGATGGTCGCCGTCCGTGTCTTTTCCGTCCTTGGATCGTACCCCACTTCATCCTCTCTCAGTTGTCTGAGCACCGTGACACGGTCTCCGCCGATTTCCTTCGTCTCGAAGACGTCAACGTAGCCGGCTTCTTCTGGGGTGGGGGCGCCGACTCGGGCGAGCGGGGTGGCGTTGACGACGCGGCTCACCCTGCGGAGGTCGAATTTGGAGAGGACTTTGAGGACTGCGATGTTGAATCTGTTGAGATAATGGAGGGCGAGTTCGCCGACGGAGGATCCGGCGATGATGATCTTGACACCCGAATCAGCAATCTCTTTGAAGACCTGGTATGTTCAGGAGGTGAGTATATGCGGTCGAAAGATGATATAGAACCGGAAAGGAAGCAAGGCGAACCTTTTCCATGTGTTTCTCCTCTCCGCGTGTAAAGTTGAGCATTTCGTCGGCGTTTTTGATGAGGACGGTGCCCTTGGTTTCGGTTTGGGAAACGTCGAGCGCGGAAGTGAAGACGGCGACTTTGGCTTTGGTGACTTTTTTGATGATGCCCTCTGGTTCCCGACCAAATACCATGCCTTGTACAACACGACTACCGGAGAGGTTTCCTCCCATGATTTTGACGACACGCACGTTGTCCACGTTGAAGTTCTTTGGGTTCTTCGGCATGACGGCCAGTGCAGCGTCTGCAACGAGTGCGGACAAGGGGTCTTCGAACCCATATTGTTTTGATGCGATGGCAGGCTTAAGTGCCTCTGCGAGTGAAGATTGCGTGAACGGAGAGGGGAGGCTGGATGCCGATAGATCTTGAAGGCTGTTAGTTACATTCGATCACGCGTCAGTGGGACAGGGACGCACTCTCCAGCTCAGCAAGCGCTTTCGTGCATGCGAGCTCGTATCCTTTGATGACTTCACTTGGATGTAGACCCATGATGAGGAGGTGTTCTGCCTTTTTGAGCAGCTCGCCTGCAAAGATGATCACGGTATTGGTTGCGTCGCCCATCTGCGCAAGGTCAGGAGGGTGTGGTTTGGTATGAAGCACGGATTAGACAGACCTCGGATTCCTGTGCTTGCGATGCCATCACAAGCAGTTTTGCAGCTGGATGTACGACTTCGACCTCTCTGATGATGGTTGCAGCATCGGACGTGACGAACAATCGGCCCAGGTGATTAATCAGGAGTTTATTACGACCTTTATCGCGATTCAGTGGAACGAACGGGGACGACCACTGTCATAAAACGCACCATTAGGCCCAAAACTTGTCCGTACGAGATCTGAGAGCTCCGAAACGGCCTGGATGTTGCGCAGGACAGCATCCTCGAGCCCTTGCAGATGCTGAAAAGCCAGAGTCGTCGATCGGTCAGTTGGTGCAACGATCTGTGTGCATAGTCGTGCCATCGCACCTTGTATCCCTCCTTGAAGAGCTGGACGTTGTTGGCTTTTGGGACTTTGAGCGACATGGTCAACGTTGACGACGTGCACGACACGAAATCCTACTATAGACGCGACTCGCTTGGCCAAGTGATCGGTTATCAGACTCCGCGAAATTCTCACCCCGTTCGTCACTACCACCAACTCCGGCCCCAGTCTCGGTCCTCGTGTGCTCGTCACTGTTATAGATCTAGTTTTTTGCAGGGAAAACACTCAAGAGAGTCATTAAGAACCTCTGGCGTCAACGGATTACGAGTTGTAGCTACCATGGTCCTCAAAATCCTCGGGGTGGTGGTCAATACCGTATTGCCTTCATCGTATTATGTGCATGCCTTCGTATCCATTCTTGCGATCGTCGTCGTTCACGCCTTTGCACAAGGACGTACAACAAACAGGGAGAGAGACATGCATGCGCGTGTAGTCCTCGTTACTGTGAGTCGTTCGTTCACCTTCTCTCCATTGCGGTCTTCTCATGCTCGTCTCTCAGGGCGGTTTCACCCCACTTGGGCTGACACTAATTCAAAATTTGGCCCAACGAGGCGCACATGTCATTGCTCTCTCTGACAAACCAATCAACAATCCCGAAGTGGAGATTCTCATCGAACTCCTGCGCTCTACAACCAAGAACGACCACATTTACGCAGAAGAATGCGACCTATCTTCGTCGGCTTCCGTTCGCTCGTTCTGTACTGGGTTCATCACGGGAAAGGAAACCCGTTTGGACGCGATTGTCTTTGCACACGAATACCAACCAATAGGCTCACTTCTGGCCTCTGACGACCCTACAGAGCTTGCAAAACATCGACGAGCATCCTCGTTAGCCACATTTTTGATGATTACGTTGCTGCTTCCCGTCCTGCTCGTCGCCCCAGTGGAACGTGATATCCGCATCATCAACGTTGTCAACCCCTTCTATGCAGCTGCAGCCATGACGTATTCGATAACGGAAGTGCTTCCACCAACTGCTCTACTATTCAAGCAGGAAGGTCGGAGGTCTCTCGAAACGGTCCTGTTCATGCGCCATCTACAGCGTGTACTAGATGCCCTTCCATCTGGTGGCCAGGTGCCTAAAACAGACGAGACGACCGTCCGTGTAGTGAGCCAGAAGGTTCAAAAGTCAAATATAGTTGCTGTTTCTGTCTGTCCTGGAATTAGTCGCGCAGATACCATTGCCACCCTTCTGAAGGCGAATAGCAATCAGACGCGTCGGTCCATCCTTGGGATAGTCATGTAAGTTACTCTTGGCTTATTTTCCCGTCATTCCTAACAGTTTACCTCAGCTATTTCATCACGCAGCCACTCCTGAGACTATTGGTCAAATCACAGACCGCTACAGTCCAATCGATCCTGCACGTGCTCTTCCTTCCGACGCCATTCAAGAGCTCGCAAGCTCCCGCTATCACGACTTCCACCGAGAATGCTCCAGAGGAGGTCTTGAAGGCGGGAGCTTTGTACCGAGAATGTGCAGTAGTTCATGTACGAATACCCACACCCGACGGCACACCTTCGGGAAGTGATGACCAAAAAGACGGACCAATGCCAGATGATAGAGAGCTAGGTGGCGTGCACCTCGGTCAATCCATCTGGGAGTCCTTCGAAGTTGCGCTGAAAGAGTGGGAGAAGACCGTCCCTGCTTCTGACAAGGAAGCTGCTGGTGATGATACCCCTTCGGTGGATACCCCTACGAGCTCATAGTATGATTAATCTCCGAAGCATTGCATACGTACTGATCAGTTCGACAGATTCCATTAGCTGAACACGAGCTTCGCAGTTATTATGATTCAGGACACTCATACGATCCATTGCTATCATCGCTTTCTGTCGTTGTGACGTGACATCGTCGTTGACTACAACAGATAAATTATCGATCAACAAAAAGCAAACCATTGGTAAATATAATAAAGTGATGACATAGGTAAAAACACCGTTCTCTATCCGTGAAGACGCGTGATTGTTCTGACAGGAATCATGGTTTGGCATCTCGCTCCAGAGCGTCAGCTACCGATTCAAGTGCTATCTTGGGCTTCAGGAGTGTCGTGGTCTTGAATTCGACTATGTCTCCCCGCATTACTCTCTCACACCTCTGCAGACCTAGTGCGGTCGTGCACAGTACCGCTTGCCCTTCCATGTCTTCCCCGTGTGACTCGAAATTGTCCATGGTAGCTCTGTTGAACTTTTCACCCGAAGTCGCATTGACGGGCCACAAGTCAGCCGACGTCACCTCCTCACCCATCGCCTTATTCAACCGTGACGCCAGCTTAACAACGTTGGAGACGCGTTCACCGAACTTTTGCGTGAATATGCGATAGGTTTCCTCGTAGCTCTTCATGCATCCTGCGGCCACAAGGATGATGACGAGTGTGTCGGAGATATGAGAAACCATCGTCGCGTGGAGGTCACCTTCTTGGAGGGCTACCTTCTGTGCATGTGCACGTGTCAAGGCACGCCAGCGACCGCCCACTGCCTGCGTTTCTATGGAGCCGTCAATGTAAGTAATGCGTTGAAAAGATGAAATCCACCTGTTTCACGGATGTCGTTATAGATCTCTGCAAGTGGCTGCTCGGCTTGGAGACCATCAAAGTCCCAAGTCATGATAATCCAGCGGGAAAATTCGACTGTTGCACCCTGCAGCGCGATTTGCACGAGGAGCGGGTCGTCGCTATGCAACACGGTGCTGAGTAGATGTGTCAACGTGGAACCCATGAGCTCGCTTATCCTGGTGCTGGCCTCCTTAATTTCGTCTGCGTACGCCGGTTGGCGTGCAAAGTCGAAGGAGTCAGAGATGAAGGCGGAGGTCTGCAAAATTTCGACGTTGAGAGCGTCGACCAAAGCAATAACTTCAGCACCAGAGAGCGTATCGGCTTTCGTGAGGTAGACCTGAGCAGCTTTCAATTCGCGGCTACGAGCCTCGAGGAGAGTGGTGAGTTCGTCATGCTTCGTTTGTGAGTGCTGGAGTTCGTTCCGGAGGTTCTTGAGCTCAATGTCCTTGCTCTCTAGCTGACGTCTGACGCCGCCGAGCTCTCCCATCAGTCGCTGGTTCTGCGAGAGAACTTTACCCTTTTCATCCTCCTCCCGACGCAGGGACTGCTGCGTCGCTGCCTTGTCCTCCTGTTCCCGCTTAAGCGACTGCGAGAGGGCGGTGGATTCGTCAACAGCTCTCTGGTGGGATGCCCTGAGCTGGGCGACTTCCTCTTTTAGCTTTCGGTTTTCTTCTACTGCCCCTTTGAGCGACTCTTCGAGTTTCCGCACCCCCTCCTCTCGTGCTTTTTCCCTTTCTTCCTCGTCCTTCGACCTCCCGCCACGTCGAAATATGTTGATGAAGTTGATAGGCATGAAGCGCCAGAAGACCCAAGGTAGACCCGCAAATGCGACAGGAAAGACCCAGTATTTGGATGGTGTAAACGCAAAAGTCGACAAGTTCATGGCGTTTCCTGGCTCGTTCAGGCTCGCAATGAAGTGGTACTAGCGATTGTCGGCCATTTGAACCGCTTCGATTGTTTGGTGCAACCATGTGGCGGGGGTGCTATAGAGGCGTGTGTTTGATACGCCTCGTGTGTGACTCCGAAATGTGGGCAGCCATTCGCCCCGGTCAGGATGCCGCACTTCCTCCTGGGAACAGACGGCGTCACGGGCCCTCGTCAAACACGTTGTGTCGGCGTTTTTCTGGGGAGTTCGGGAACGATGTACCTCGCGTATTTCATTTCGTTGATAGGCGCTGCTAGTTCGTTGTCATGTCGTGGTGAGTACTACTTGGCGTAAACTATCATCCCCACATCAATCACCGCGCTGCTGATAGGGCCACACCACGAGATATGATCGAGGGCAATTTGGTTCTGACGATAATGAATGCCGTCCTCAACATGCCCTGCAATGCGTGGAGCTCAGATAAAAGGCCGTTGTGGGACGTGGCCCACTACGTCTGCCTGACCATCTTAGGCGCACTATCTCAGTAACTATCTGTCTCATAGCGACGCCAGCGAGCAATATTACGGCACTATCTTAGCCGTCCTCATTGCTCGAGACTCGAGACATGCTCTCCCGAAAACCCTACCAAGGCCGTTCACGTGGGCTCGTTGTCGCATTCGATGTCGGCACAACGTACAGTGGTGTGTCGTACGCTATTCTGGATCCAGGCGAAGTTCCAAAGATACAAGGCGTGACGAGGTTCGTCTTCCTGTGCTAAGCCACGTTTTCGCTTGGCACTGGCTGAAGTTTTTGCGTAAAGGTATCCGGCGCAGGAGCACGTAGGTGGCGATTGCAAGATACCGTCTACCGTCTATTACGACCAGCATGGTACTCCTCGTGCCTTTGGTGCGGAGGCGTTGCAGGATCATATCATCGAGCAAGCCGAGGACGAGCAATGGGTCAAGCTCGAGTGGTACGTATTCAATGTTAACCATTCGTATGGTTGGACGCGATAGATTGATAACATAATATCTAGGTGGAAGCTACACCTGCGCGCAAAACATCTGGCTGCTTCCCATATTGCCGACGATGACCTCCCTCCCATTCCGTTTGGAAAATCGGCTGTCGACATCCTGGCGGATTTCATGCGTTACTTGTTCCAATGCATGCAAAAGTATATTGAAGACTCGCATGGTACCAGCCTCTGGAAGTCGGTGGAGAGCCACGTCCAGTACGTGCTCACCCATCCGAATGGGTGGGAAGGACCACAGCAGAAACAGATTCGACGCGCTGCCGCACTGGCGGGTCTCGTTTCGAGTTCGCCCGAGAGCCAGGATCGAGTTCACTTGCTGACAGAGGGAGAAGCGAGCTTACACTTTTGCGTATCGCACATCCTGGCGTCCGAAGCGCTGTCGAGGATCCCTATCATTTCTCCCGAACATCCCGGACAAGAAGAAGAGCAACCGAGTCAGAAGGGCGTTGTCATCATTGATGCTGGAGGAGGAACGATTGATTTGAGCGCGTATTCAATGAGGTTGTCCCCAGCGTCGTTCGAAGAGGTTGCACCTGCTGAATGTGAGTACGCAGACATGACAGTTGTAGCGTCTAATATAGCAATCGCCAGGTCGCTTACAAGGATCCGTACTGGTTACGCGGAGGGCTGCCGGCTCGCTCAGGAGTAGGTTCTAAAAACAAGTTTGTTGGCATGCTGATGCTCATGGCATTCACAGAGAGACTGGAAGGTTCGAAGTATTGTAGTCCAGAGATATTGAAACAGATGACGGAGATTTTTGACAAGACAACCAAGCTTCGTCTCCGCAACGCCGAGGATCCCCAATACATCAAGTTTGGTACCGTCCGCGACAAAGACCCACAGTATGACATACGTTCAGGCCAGCTTCGACTCTCTGGGTAGGTCCACTTTCTCTAATAGGGCCGGACACTGATGTTGCTCTAGAAAGATCGTCGCAGACCTCTTTGAACCATCTATTAGAGAGATCATTGACGCTTTTAAGAAGCAACAACAAGCATCATCGATCCCCATCACGGTAAGATAAACCTTGTGGTTTACCCCGCTCACCCTTTGACCATTTTTAAGTCTGTCTTCCTGGTAGGAGGCTTTGCCGCAAGCGAATGGTTGTTCTCAAGTCTTCGAAAATATTTCGAACCTCTCAACATCAACCTCTGCCGACCTGATAGTCACGTGTGCGTTCACTAAGATGATGCATAACCGACGGGCTCACCTCGGCATCAGGAATAAAGCTGTGGCGGATGGTGCAATATCTTATCACATCGACCACCTTGTTTCTTCCAGGGTCGCAAAGCTAACCTATGGTACCGAGTGCAGCATACCGTTCAACCCGTCCGACAGTGAACACCGTATGAGACAGAAGAATATTTACCGCGGGCCATCCGGGCAGTTGGCCCTTGCGAATGCCTTTGCTTCTATCCTGACGAGGGTGGGCAAACAGGATATGCAGTGTCGCCACTCCTCGTACTGACGCGATATGCAAGGGTACACGTGTTGCCGAGGAGCAAGAATTCCAAGAGACCTTCGCTGTTCGTCGGTCGACTCAAGTGGCATGTAACTCCCTAGATATTGTCATCACATCCTATAGGGGACCTTTGGACCAGCCAATATGGATGGACAGCGAACGAGGTACGTGGCGCGCGCAGTTCATTCACGTTGTCTGAGTAGGCATGCCGTAGATCAATTCTCGACGTTGTGCAC
>JBBPRU010000140.1:0-14878 GCA_038093245.1 Boletus holoroseus
ATAGTACCCGATCAGTGCCGCCGTGGAGAGCACCTGATGCGTTCGGTGGGTCGAGCTGTTCAACTGTGGAAACCGCCGTCGAGGATGTTGTCCCCCCTCCACCATCGACTATGCCCCCGCCGCTTCCTCTCATACCGGATCCCCCTGTGCAGGCATTCACTCCACAGAAATACTCGGTGTCAGGCAGAGAATCAACGCCTTCCTGTATATCTGAGGAGATTAATATTGCCCATGATGTTACCGATGATAGATCGGTGGTTGACATGGATATGTCCGACGATTCTGAATAACATTCATTTGACTATCATTCGACTGATTGTTGCTAGTTGAACCACGCATGCAATGCAGGGTGAATGATAATATCATATTGGTTTGTTGTTGGTTTGAGAGCTAAAGCAAAGCGCTAAAGCTACACATGATATCATGCCAGCTGAGGAATACAGACATTATAGTAATAATACAGGATATTAGCTATGTGTTAGGTTGGAATGTCCGAAAACATGATGGTCCTTCCGGGGTGCTCGTACGTATGCAAATCTACAGGGCCTGTGCAGGGTCATCCATTGATCGTGGTAATCCGTAATCAATCAATGATTTGGACGGGGAGTCGTCATAGGGCAGTGGGGCTAGATTGAAAGCGTGGCTCGGGATCGACTGCCGGTGACTGCGAGCGGGAGGTAACATAGGGTGCGCTAGTTGGGCGTGCGGCATAACGTGGCAACGTTTCGAGGGGCTTGGAGATGAGGAAGCCTGGGAGACAGGTTATTGTTATTGTTATGACACTGGTGGACAAGACAAACCTTTCATTCCTGCTGCCTTCTCGCCTTGGCGTCCAAAACCGTATCCAGCACGGCTCGCACTCCTTGTGGCCCCAAATTCGGGAAGATCACGATCCTTCTCATCGTACACTGTCGAAGAAGCATGAGACTGCCCTGATGTTGAAGTAGTGGATCGGCTTAGGTTTGCGGCCGGGGGCAAGTGAGTGGGGAGGGTGTCTTGAGGACCAGCACGCCATGCTCTGATAGAGCGTCTTTGCTTTGCCGACTCGCGGAAGATAAGTCCAAGCAGCATGTTGAGGCAACCAATGACAAAGAGAAAGAAGGCGGCCACGAGGGTGAAATCGTCAACGTGTTGTGAAAGGACTGATGCACCGATTCTATATAGAAATGAGCATGTCGCCATGACAGAAATGATAGCAGTAAACACACAGCCCCTGGAATATGCCCAATGCACCGAGACCAAATTGGGTCCCTAATACGGGGAAGAAGCGATCAAAGAATGCGGCGGGCCAGCCAAGCTCGGACAAAATGAGGGTGATGACTTGGAAAATGATGAAGAGGCGATTTATGACCGCCCAGAAAACACCACCAATTTGGTTGGGGACAGTACTCTCTCTGTGGGGGATGTGAGGGAGTGACAAAGAGTATCAGCTAGAATCCTACCCTATGTATTCACACTCAACGAGAGCTTGGCTGGTGGTATTGCTACTGCTCTGCTTGGCCGAATCATAGGCGTTGACAGCCTCGATGTCCGTGACTATGACCAGGATACTGCTCGCGAAGACGAGCAGTAGGGACACGATGCTAAGCACGCGGATGGCATTCAAACCAAAGAAAATGTCTGTATGAAGGATGAGCAAACGACGGGGTGGGTAGGGGCAGACACGTACAAGTGCGTACGGGTGCCATGAGGATGTGCTATGAGGAAGACAAAGAGAGGACGAGGTGATCCAGCACCGGATGAAAGGAGACCAAAGGAGGGAGAGTGAGATACATAGCATGAGTCTGGTGCGAAAACTTATATAGTCGAGTACATGTCGACGTCTTCTATTGTTCTCCCAAGAAACCGCTTGCTTGTAATCCACCTTCGATAATTACGTAACACACCTCCCATTGTCCTCGTTGCCGCGTTCTGCACACAAAGAGAGATAGATCTACACAACATTCCCATTAATTAGTGTATCTACCAAAGATAAACCCAAAAGATAGAAACTATCATTATGTACCAAGGAAAGAATATTGCACGTAATATCCGTAGACTACAGAGTGAAGGGGAATGCACAGCAGCGTTGCTAAACATTAGTCCACTGATAGAAAGCGTCCGTGTTATGCTATGTACGTTCGTAGTTAGTCGTGACGTGGGACACCATGTGCCCGTTTTCAGTGATGGCGTATCGCGCAAGGTTTAGCGTGAATAAGCAGGCGGATCTGTGTGCACCCCAATTAAGGAGCCTTCGGGGACTCGCCCGCCGTCCGTGTGCACAATGACACTCGACGAAGGTCCAGAAAATGTCGGACGCGCACCCGGCACTACAGTATCGGTGGGAGAAGGAGGACCATCATTGACGATCTGCAAGACACATCGTTCAGTAGACGAGACAGGGCTCCCAGGGTGGTTCAATGGCTCGAGAACCGCTAGGTCGTCCGTATTTGGTGTCCAAGCACTGAGCAGTGCCGGAGTCGATTGGCCGTCTAGCAGTGGCCTTGTGTTATTCGAATGCGAGACCATAGACAATGAACGGCGCTCCGCCTCGGTGCTGCCGACAGGACTCAGCACCCTCGGTCCAGGTTGGGTCTGAACGGTCAAAATAGATCCTGCCGTCGAAGGCCTTGAGGACCCCGTGTGTGTACCTTGTAGTAACGGGGTTGCCGAAAACGACGTGTGACGGCTGTGTACAGCCGAATGTTCGCTGACCGAGCCATAAAGCGACGTCCTCAGTGGCTCGCCAGCTGCGCCAGGAGGGGTAACGTGCCCGACAAGTCCGTATTGGTAAGGCCTGGGCTCAGTGCCAGCACTCAAATTGAGTCTGCGACTGTCGCGCTCACGGCGTACAGGTACAGCTGGCGCCAGAGCTTCGTCATTCTGGAGTTCCTCCTTCTCAAAGATGTCATCCCATGATCGACGCCTCCGACTATGAGACATGCATCAGTAAGTATTCGAAACACGAAGCACCAAAGCTTTACCATAGCCACCAGAGGGATCCAACAATTGCTATTAGTCCAAGGAATCCGCCAAGAACACCTCCAACTATGGGAGCAACATTCGTTCCTGACCCTGATGAAGTACCACTTTGCAGGGTAGGGTTGGCAAGTGAAGTAGGTACGTAAACCGCAGTTGGAGGTGGCGTTGTAACCACTGTGACAACGGTCTGCACGACCGAGCCATCTGCAAGCGTGGTCGAGGATACCTCAACCACTGTAGCGGGTGGGGGAGTACTTTCAACGAGGACGGACGTAGTCAAGGGGGTATTTATAGAAGGCTGCACAGCGGCTTGCGGCGTAGATGAGCTCCCTCCTTGAGCTTCATTAGTGCATGAAGCAAACAAGGTTTGAGTGGGCTGGGTTTCTGCGACTGGGACAGACACGACAATCGGTACTTGCACAACTTGGCCACCACCTAGCAAATACGATCAGAAATTGTCTATTTTGGGTGCAGTAGAGTGACCAAAGCACGTCATGGTCTCAGAACGCCAAAAGACACAGATGCAGAGGATGGAAGTAAAAAGGGCTGAAGGCAAGAGCACTCACTTCCTAGCGTATTCACCTCCGTGACCTGCGCACTTGAAATACACCCGACCGATGAGCCATTGATTGTGCCTGAAGCGATACACGACTGTTGCACGATGGTGGTCACTTGAGGCTGGGAGTCTGCTGCACTTTGAGAGTACGAGGTTGACGGGGTAAAGGTCGAGACCGTCGCATACAAGGTCGCTGTAGGAGTTGGGGTACAGGACATGCTAAATTCGACCTGGAATCAAGCAGGCAACCAGCAGGGGAAAATCAAACCGCGACAAGCTGATGAGCCCAAAGGGAGGAAAGAACGGAACAATGAAAGAAAAGAAAGGAAAAGAAAGAAATGAGAGAAATGAAGGAACGAGATGGAGGCAGTGAAAGCTTGCTGACACCACAGGCACTAGGCTCTAGATCTTATTTGATTTGGTGGACCGGCTCAAAGCGACAACCGAACCAAGTCAAGGCACACGCCGACTTGTAGTGCATTCCACTTAAGAACAACCCAAGAAAAATAGCGAATATACGAACGGAGCGGGACTATGGAATCACTGAATGGAGGGACATGTCACTTGTATTCCTCCGCCTCGCCTCGTCCCGGCTGGGCTTCCTGCGCTCGGCGGATGGCGACCAGGTGGCTCGACGCCCTCGCTTATCCTCCCCACCCACAACCTCTAACACGCGTTGACCCTTCTCCCCTAGTGCCATATCACTCGGATGGACAGTGGAGCTGATGTCCAGAACAGGCGCAGCGGAATATGGCACATCTTCCTGTGAAACGGTTTTACTACCCTGCCTCACTCTCCGCCACAGTGTTTTGCTCGCCCTCTTTACAAACTTTGCAAACGCGACGATTGGATCTTCCATGTCCTCCTCCGGTGCATCAGCGTCCGTGGACCATAATAACGATCCATCTTCCTGCTGAATAACCTGTCTGCGGCGCGAACGTGCAGATGCACCGAGAGGGGCCAAAGACCGCTTCCTATTAGGATCGATTTGTGGAAGCGGTGCAAATTTCACGGTAGGAGAACCGAGGGACGAGCGGACATCATGTAGCAGTGACGTGGGGGAGCCAGCAGTGCCGACAGAAGAGGTAGACTCGAGTGATGGCGAGGCAACGAGGTGGGCAACCTCGTGGATTTCATGGACGTCAAAGAGGGGTTGTTTTGGTGACATCGCTAGATAGTCGATGTCAGCACGAGTGCGAAAATATGGAAAAGAGCGTGATGTCGAATGAAAGTGTTCGTTGAACAAAGTCGAGAAACTTTGCACCGCCCAGCGTCGCAGAAAGTACTGCCAAGCAGGAGTCGGACGCAGTAGGACTGGACAAGACAGAAAAAAGGGTCTGATTCATCCCTGTGGCACTCTGGGCATTGATCATCAGCATATGCTAAATTGCATCCGCGCAGTACGACATCGTGATGACTACCGTTCGTCCTGATTCCCAGCCTCAGCCAGTCCTTCAGTATGGTCGAAAACGATCCAACACCGCCCAGTCCCTCGCCAGGATGCCGCCTAGCACGGCCGGCGTCCCGCTAAAGCTAGGCGACTCGAAGGTGCTCAACACTTGGGTCCATGACCCAAAGGACTCTCCAAGGGTCATTCTCAATCGATCATGGTGGCCCGGAGTTGCAGAAGGTGACTTGCTGCGCGTAACCCAGTCCGAAGACACCTCTGGTTATCTTTTTACCGTGCCCAAAGACGAAGGCTGCCCCAAACCAACCCTGCAGGCAAATGCCTCTCAATTCGCCGCGACCATCCCGGCTCATCTCTGAATGTTTCAGATATCTTTACCCAGAAATGTTGCCGATGCATTTTCCATGAAAAACAACACCGAAGTAACGGTGACCAAGGTACACAAGGTCGCACTGCATCCGTATCATCCACTCACATAGTTGTCCAGGTAGACAAGGATAGCCATTCAGCTGACTATGTCGAGTTCTCTTTTGCTGATCAGTACCTGGGTCGCAACGAGATGTGGAGGCTCGGTAAACACTTGGTTGGTCAATGTGTTTTCGTCGACCAAGACGTTTCTTTCATCGGCGTCACTGCCGCAAAAGTTCAGGGTATCTATGTCAAGGGCCAGCAGGTGGGGTCGGCAGCGCTCTCGCAACTGCCTTTTCGTTCTCCTGACGTTTCCCGCGCCAGGTGTCCTCGGGCTATGTGACTCCAAGGACCAAAACAGTTTATAGGTCCTTGTCAGCCAAGGTCACCATATTCATTCAAGTTTGTCGTGAGCTATGGCAATTCTCTGGGGACGGCGAGCGTTTCTATGAAAAGATTGTCCATTCTTTTCTCCCGACGCTTTTTTCGAAATGGCGGGAAGCGGGTACAGATCACACCGTCACAATCGTGTTGATATCCAGAGTTTATTACGATGCGACGGAATTGGAGTATGCTGCTGGACCCTTGCGTCGCGACGAGGATGGAAGGTGGTACAAGGACTTTTTCAAGATCATTACAGACTTGGAAGTGATCAACGACTGGAAACCGACCCTGTTCCTCCTCAAGGACTCCTTTTGGGCCTTTCAACGGGACATTCTCCTAGCGCACCATTATCACCAAGCTTCCATGGAGTCGGCTAAACCTGACCAAGCGCGTTTGGTCGGACAAATATCATATGCTCATGATGGCCCCATTCTCGAAGCACTTAACCTGGGTCTCAATCCCAACGAGACTCACTACATCGACCGTTCTTTGTCATCAACAGGGGTCTTGACGATCATCATAACTCCAGGGACTGGGTACTTTCGTGTATCCAAACAGCTCTTACGCTTGACGACGACCAGAATGCTGGATCAAGGGTTCGGGCTCGATCTCGTCTCCCTTGCAAAAGCTCCGTTGCATCAGAGTCCCATCTTCAGCTTTCAAGGGTATGAGCCCAAGTTCGACAGAGACGCGAAAAACAGCGCTCGTGACTTGGATCCGCTATGGGGTGGTGATGAGATACCCAATGATGCGACCGCACGGGAGAAAGTGACTTTTTGGTGGGAGCCGTTCTGGATCGGTGTGACATTCTGGGATAAGCAGATGGACTTGCCCTTTCGGAGGGATAGGTCAGTTTTGAGGTGGCGTTTACTTGAAAGCCAGGCTGACATCTGGATCGTGTTAGGTTCATCGCAAGGGCTAAAATGCACGAGATACAGATGCTCGGTCTGTTGGAGCATGATGTCCTTTCGACTATCGAGGTTCCTTTCCTACCCGAATTCCGAGACTTGTTAGTAACACCTCGAGATTCATTCAGTGAGGACAGGGCTCTGTCTGCAGCTGAGGCGGAGCAGGCAGATCTAGATGTCTTTGCGTCCAAAAAGGAAAATAGGCCCGCGACTAGCGCTCGGACTCCATTTGCATCAAGCATGGGCAGCACGGTGGTACCTTCGTCTTATCGCTCATCTACCGTCAGCGAAAGACGTGGCATGGCTTCGCACCGCACCTCCATTGTTTCTACGCGTATCGCGCCGATCGAAGAGAGCCCACGTCGAATCATCCTGGAACTTCCACCTGAAGGTAACGAGGACGGTCCAGTACCTTCGGTCACTGGACTGAGTACTTCTCCATCTCAGTCCTCCGTGAGGTCTGGTCGCTCTGTCTCTACGACGGTTTCAAACGTTACGACGTCCGGCAACACCACACCACCTTCCACGACCTCGCGGCTCGCGAAGCTCGCCCCTTGGCTCTACAATCCCTTTCGTAGTAATGTGGCCGCTGAGCCATCATCGCCGAACACGTCGATACATAACATCACCCCAACGATACCCACCCCATCTGTTCGCGTCCCCATCACACCTAATAGACCAGTGACACCATCTGCATCCATCTCACGTTCGCCCCAACCTATGGCTATCATCCAGACTACCTCGGGTAGGTCGACGCTGAGTCGCACGTACGAAGAAGAACCACCGATCGCAATTCCTCATCGTGGGTCCATGTCACGGTACTCGCCCCTGAGTACACCACCGCGTGATGAACCGACGTTCGGGAAACGTCGTAGCTCCACTCTCACATCGCTGAACATACCGCTGTCATCCTCGTCACCACAGTCGAGTTCTCGGACGAATCCTTCACGTCCCCAGTTTGCGGTGTCGTACACACAATCTTCCCTCGCTCGCCGCTGGGAACATATCTTTCCCACCCTGATCTACAAACACGAGGTCAAGTGGAAATCGATGGTCACACCTGCTTGCCTTCCGCTGACTGTAGAGCACTTCCCGAGCAACGCAGAATTGGAGTCTTCGTATGATGTTTTCTCGTACGACTTCGTCGTTGATCCTACCGAAATGCGTTCGTTCTTGGTCAAGCCGCCAAATGTGCAGGGTTCGGTCGATGAAGTCCGCCGTGCTTGGGCGCTGGTTGTAATGCGAGGCATGGTCGCCGTCCGACTTGCCCAGGGCTTCCAATTCGTGCTTCGTTCCCAAAATGCGTCGGACGAAAAGTCGACGTTGCAGCGTGCCAAGTCGTTCATGGGCGAGGAAGACACTGCGCCCAAACCGGGCGGCGCAGCCCAAGTGTTGAACTCCACCAGGGAGCCCGTATATCTGAGTATGAGTAACGAAATACACCTGATATCCTATACTGGGGAAGCGATCCAGGTCCGTCGATATGTCCGGAGGATGCCTCCAACGCAGCCCATTGACTACGAGTGCTTGATATGGCCAAAGTTGGGCGTTGGGTACACAGAACTAAAGACCAAGTTCGTGTCGCATGGGCTAGAGAACTATGGGTGGAATAGGTGAGCAGGTCATACGAACCTGGAAAGGATACGCTCAAGTCGAGCTTCGACAGGCTGGACATGCTAGTTGCAGGCTACGAACACCAGTTCAACGAGTCCTTGCGCTATTGGCGCACCAGATTCGTCGTCATTCCGTCAGCCGATACACCCGAGATAACGAATGGGCCCAGTGGGGAGAAATTAAACGAAGAAGAGATTCGGCTGATGGGCATTGACAAGCTCGCAGAGATATTCACCAAGGCGCGCTGGCAACTGCCTGATGAACGCGTACCACAGCTACCCCCTGTCAGGTTCCTGCCCACGACATTGGGTCCCTCCTATTCCGTCCTGGACGAATCGCTCATGTTGCAACTTGACGAGATACATGCTGCTGGTCCACTCAAGATGAAGATGAAGAGCGAGCGGGAAATCGCGGATATGTCTCTCTCCGCCATTGCAAAAGCGATGCGTGATGACGACGGTGTACCCATCAAATTCCATCGATGGCATGGCAAGAAATACCCAGACTCGTTCACGGGATTCGATTTCGTCTGCTGGCTTGTTCGGGAATTCAGGGACGTCTCCTCGAGAGAACGGGGGGTGGAGTGGGGGACGAAACTGCTCGATCAAGGTCTCTTTATCCATTGTGCGGGTCGCCACGGGTTCTTGGACGGGTGAGTGGCATTGCCTTTGGGGTTCGAGTTTGGCAACCAATGCGTTTTAGCCACTACTTTTATCAACTGAGTGGGGAGTACGTGACAGTGAGCACGCCTTCCAGAGGGTGGTTCAAAGCCAGTCGCCACACCCAGAACGAGGACAGCCTGATTGGACGAAACAACCACCCGTCTAGCCAGGGGAAGCCAAGTGGGGTCAGCCCAAAGCGGACGAGGAAACGGATGATCCTTACGCAGAGTATGATCATCGATGTCGACCCTGGAAAAGTGGGGTTTGATTCCTTTGGGCTTTCCTACCCGGTGCTGACATGGGAGCCCGCTCTACAGAAAAGCGACCAGGCGGAGTCTGTTATCTTGCACCATGACATCATACAGAACCCGGGGACAGTTTTCCATTTCGAGCTTCAATGGATTGGGTCCAGCGCTCGGTGTATCGAGGACACACTACGACAATGGAGCAGGGCGATTGAGCGATATGGACTCAAGCTCGTGGAGGCATATGTTACCGAAATCAGCGACGTCCGGGATCGTAACGCGTTCCAGTCGTGCTTCCCATTACGCCTGGCCGTTCCCCCACCGGTGGTCCCCGATCTGGAAAAGAGAATCCCGGAATACGCACAATCAACGCACTATTTTGAGTATGCACTTTTGAGGCGATTTGGGTTCATCGTCGACGTCGAAGCGATAAACATGTACCCCAAGGATGTGGACGTGGTTTACTCCTATCGTCGAGCTCCATTCAAATACTCACAATTCGTTCACCGATCAGGACTGGCGTTCGTGCAGGTGTTGGGGGGCACACGGGGGTTCCTCTTCTTGACGAACCGCCTCATGGGTGCTGGCCGCATGGGAACGGCGATGAAGAGCAGAGATCGACCTGCGGCTGCCGCCGATGGAATCCGGGCCAGGCTTCATGAATTTTGTTCCGATGAAGCTGCACTGACGAAATTTTATAACGAGGAGCTTGCTGCTCTTGGTCCTGATGATCCTCCTCCGTTGAGTATATAGGTATCGGAATGCATTCTGGTCGATTGAAACAACGTGTGGTAAGAGCGTGAATTAATTCAAGACCGCGTACACATCGAAGACCAGGGGTCATGATACGGAACTCGTATTAACAATCACCTCGCGGCCATTGCTTCGCACCGAACGTCTCAACGGATCTCTCGAAAGGGGCTTACGCATGTCTGTAGACGTTGAGTAACTGTCGCAGACTGAATAGTGAACCTGGATTCACCGAATGCATCCTCCTCATCCTTTCCACCTTTGCCGACGCCGAACGTGCCATAGTACTCTCTCACTCTGCGATACACGCTATACCCGAATCCCTCGTACATGCTTATTGCGAGCACATTGTTACAGCGGACGTAAAGATCGACAAAGAATCCCTTGTAATGTTCGTCAGAAACGAGTTCGAGACGATTGACCATGCTGCGCGCGAGGGAGAGACGACGGTACTCGGGGGCGACGGTCAGCGCGGTGATGTGGCCATGCCATTCAGTTGACGAGCCCTCGGCCTTTCCAAGTACTGTACGAAGACGGTGTTGTGGGATCGATGAGATATCTGGGGGTGAAACTCGTACTGTAGCCCATCATACGCCCGCTGGGTGCCTCTTGGGCACAGCACAAATCAGGCCACCGTGAGAGATAGGACAAGTAGAAGCTAATTCCATACTGAAAGCGATCTGTCAGTGCTGCGAAATAGAACGCACGAAATGCTACGTACGGTCTCGGTCCAGACGTCCAAGTTGCTGCGTGCTGGGCTTAGGCGTGATCCGGAGGGCATGTGATCCGAACTTACATGTTGTTGAATTTGAACATGTCAGTCGCCATGAACGGTCTTAGAACGCTCATTTTTTTTTGCTCGATGGTGTCGAGGAATGAGTTGGAGTGTTATCTCTTCAGCCTTGGATCCTAACAGGAACAAACACATCATTGCGGTGCACGGAGTCCTGTTGCTCACGACCACGGACAGCGCCGAGACCCCTGGCAGTTTATTCTCCGTCTGCCTATTTTCCAATCTTCTTCACTGCATCAATGTATCAGCAGTTTTCTGCGACTGCCCCCCCTGACTATGGACATAACCCGTTGATGGGGTCCCTCTCTGCCGGCCCAAGCACAGTCGCTCCCCATGCCACAACGACGACACCTCCTGCACACCAAAAGCCGCCCCCACTCGTCGCGACCGGGGACTGGGCACATGAGCTCGTCCAACTCGCGAAAACCGCCGAGCTCAAGTAGGTTTACAGGGTTATCTCGCACATCACCCCACAAGGGTTCCTCTGCTTGATTAACCATCATGACTAGGCTGATCGCATTCACCTCTTAGGAAGCACTCCCTGACGCTGCAACTCCATACGGCGCACATCGTATCCGCACATGCAAGTCTAGAACAAAAGGACAAAGCCATCCAGGATCTCAGAGAACAGAAGAATAAGTACGTCTGATACGAATGATCGGGTCGCCATCCCCGCTTGATGGGGCAGATGCCTTCCATCACACGACGTTCTGATCCCTCTGTTGTATGATGCAGACTTGACAGCGAACGAACGCGATTACTGAATGCTCTGGCAGAGGTTCGAGGTCCTTGGTTTGCAACGAGTGTCGTTATTGATTGGATGGATTCGTCAGATAAATTCAGACCGCGACAAGGTGGATGCTCAGATGGCATGGGACGAACAAGGTCTTACAATCATCTAGGCTGACCTGCTTGAGGCGTCTATTTCGCGAGAGTATGGATTCCCTGCTCGGTTATGATTGGATACTGAAAGCCGTATCGAAGATGTTCGGAGCTTCGTCAGCAGATCGCTGCGCTACAAGATGGAGAATACGCGGCAGCCAAGACGGAAGTGGACCGGTTGCGTCAAGAGCTAGGGCAGGCCCCTCTACCGCCATTACAGGCTACTTTGGACGAGAAGACATCTCAGTGAGTAAATGATTTCCACGCTTGTGGCGACGGTGTTTCTGTGGACCGTACATCCGGTCGAACTGTGGGCAAGCGAATCTCTGGGTTTGAACACGTATCATATATCATATATCCGAGATGGATGACTTGGTGGCCGAAGCAGAACACCTTCTGGGGGACTAATCTTGTTCCCGAATTTCCTTTCTTTAATGGAACATGTGCTCACATTACACTATTTCGGCAACATATCGTTCTAGGTATCTGCGCGATCGCCGGGTAAACGGTGAGAAACGAAGTGGGAGTGACGTGAGTCCAGAAGCACCCTCCGGCACGATGAAACGGCCCAGGGGACGGCCAAAGGGGAGCAAGAATCGGGCGAGCAGAACGGGTGGAAACGCATCAGGGACCAGTGCGGGGACGTCGGGGGGAGTAGCGTGAACAACGTTGGTCATGACGATACGGTGACGCTGTATATACCTCATCAAGGACGAGTAGTTTCATCGCATTGTTGGCTGGTTTGTAATTGCCACTAACAAGACGTTTGTACGACACAGTCAGCGCGATGCCGTAGCTTAGTCAGGCCCAGTCAGGGGGAGTCATCGCTCGCTAGCAAAGTCATCAATACTGAGCTGGGTCGTGAGCTTATTTCAAGCCAAGGCTCAGAACTCAGAACTGACGTGTTAGCGGTCCGTCGGGTAGGGGAATTCTGTGCCGAGCTGCCGAGCCGAGCGTGCCAGATAAGGTGATGAGTCAGCTGAACCGTCCGAGGGAATATCCCCCTTCTCGGCTCTGACTCGGATTCAAAATTCCATTGCTAATCCTCTCCCTTTGTCCCTTTTCGTCATCTTCCGATTCGGCCCTTTGGCTCTCCCGGTGTCCCCTTTATAACTTCCCCTCCACAGGCCTGTCATGCCGCCTTCTTCACCTCCACTACAATGGCCCGCTCTCCGCTCCACCACGCAAGCCTCGTAGACCCTGCCGTCCACTCCCCTGCTCTCCTCGAGCTTCTCGACGTCAAGCTCTCCAGACCCGTCATCGGTATGTCCCCTCCATGTCTCATGCTCACCCCTACTAACCCCCTTTTCAGAATATGTCATTGACTGTGTTGTCGAAACCGTCGACTATGCCATCGGTCGCCCCTCTTCTTCCCGTCGTGGTCGTGCTCTCTCCCGCAGCTCTGAGCATGCCGCATTCGCCACCTTTGTCACCGATGTTCTCACCCGTGCCGAAGTCTCCATCTCCACCATCCTCGTTTCGCTCGTCTACATCGACAGAGCCAAACCCCATCTTCAAATCGCGCTCGAGGAATGGGCATGTGAGCGGGTTTTCCTCGGCGCCGTAATGATTGCGAGCAAGGTACGTTGCCCTTTTGTCCCTTTCCCATGCCACCTGTTCCTAACTCATGTCTCACTCTCAGTATCTCAACGATTCCACTCTCAAAAACGTCCACTGGGCGCTCTGTACTGGTGTCTTCGGCAAACGTGATGTTGGCCGCATTGAACGCGAGTTCCTGGACGTCCTTGACTTTGAGTTGTCCGTCACCGAAGATGACATTCTCGGTCACCACGACCCCCTTTCTGCGGTTGCTTTGCCTTCCCACATCCATCGTCGCCATGTCCGTCCCCACACCCGCACACATTATCACACTGCGGACCACGCCACTTGCCCAGACTTGGATCCCTCCAGTCCCAAATCGTCTTCATCTGGGAGTTCCTCCGCACCACCCACACCAGAAACCCATGTGGATCCCACTTGTGGTACTCATCCCAAAGTGCGCTATGAGAATATGGACGATACGACATCACACGTGGTACAAATTCCAACAAAACGGTCCCAGCCCTTGCCGACCACCATGGACTTAATCCGGGCTTTCCCTCTTCCTGTGCCACATTCATATACATATTCAAGTTCACAACCTTTTGCGCCCTCGCACAAACCACACCATCGTTCTCCACATCGCCCTTATTACCCAATAGCGCAAGTCACTGCATAGCCCCTTCCAATCTGATAAACTCGTGGTGTCGCCATATTTTTTGACATATACCACAATCTTTCGCATCCAGTAAACTACATTATGTTTCTGCTCGAATGAAATACTACTACCCTGCTTCACATTGCTTGTGTGCGATATGGCTCTGGTATCGGGAATCCAACCATTCACCGGTGGGATCGCGTAATCGTGCTTTGTATTCACTGTTGACTGACACAGCACTTGGCAGTCCGTTGGGAGTCAGGGCATCAATTCGCCGGCCAAGTCGGACTGGTGCGACGGTTGGCTGGGTCGCGACTCGCGCGGTAAGGCCGGACGTTGTGTCACGGCCCTTTGGCTTTCCCTCGACACACACTGCCGCAGTACACCGGGTCGCCCTTGCATGGACCATGTCGTCAAGCTTTTCCAACCAAGCACGACTTCCACGACCAGTGCTCGAAGCGAGCCACTGGGCGGATGACCTGCCACACGTTAGTAATGGCTTTTACACGGGCCTTGCTTCCACCTCATGAACATGTCAAATAGCATTCACACGTTCATAGATGGAAAGTAATTGCAATCTTATCAGGCAGGGAGCGGTTTTCGCGGAAAGAAATCCCACTGGGAAAGGTGGGGTAACACCATTCCATGGCGAGTCTTGGGGTTTCACGGCTTTCCATGGGCGCGAAAAACAGTGCCGACTGCTTCACAACGGTTGAGTCAACCTAAACTTGCTTGGGTCGTGTGTTCCTCGACCGGCGACCCCCAACGATTTAACGCTCGTACCGCATGGGGGGCTCTTGTTCCCTCGCACACTTCCGCCCACTGGCACTTACAACCCGCGATGATCGCCATCGCCTTGGCACGTGCTGCGCTTCCCTTGTCCCCTCCTCCTTGGACTAGTACGGGACACCGCCAACGGGGTTACTGCGCAACCGCAACCCACGTCCATGTACATGTGTGACTTGTCCCCATTCCGCCTGCAGTTGCTGTCCTTTTGTTGTGTCTATAAAAAAAATCCCAGTGACCCATACGTACGATGGCCTGCGGATGGCGTCCACCGGAATACTCCACCAGGACTCCATCGATACGATCACATCCCCAGGCTGTCTT
>JBBPRU010000141.1:0-14827 GCA_038093245.1 Boletus holoroseus
TCTTAAGGTTCATATCTGGAGTGTACAACAAATCCCTTATACCGCTCACCAATGCGACTCCAAATCCCAGAGCTACCAGACCATGTCTCAGGTGCAACCTACTATGTGACGGGTGTCATCGCCGCTGTTACCCTGGTTTCGATTTGGAGGTTGTCCGGTAGTCTAACGGTAAGTGTAGGGTGCTTAGCGACTCCCATCTTCTGGCTCACAACCTGGGACAAGCCCGACAAGATCCCAACGGTTGGATCGAACACCCGGCTGGGATCGTGGTGGGCTGGTGTCACGTTTTTCATCAATGCCACCGATGTTGTCCAGGAGGGTTACGATAAAGTGCGTTCGCAGCTCGATATCGCTGCTATGCTAACATTCATGATCATTATAGTACAAGGGCACTCCATTCAAGGTTTCAACATTCTACCGCTGGATGGTTGTTTTAAGCGGTCGTCAGCATGTGGAAGAATTTCGCAGGTCTCGCGACGACGAATTGAACTTCCTGGAAGCGGCAAGTGAGGTAACTATATGTTTGCTCCCCTTAAAATCAGCCTCATCGAAGATGCAACAGATTCTGAAGGCGAACCACACGTTAGGACGCGATACTCACCATAATCCATATCATATTGCGATTCTCCGCTCGAGACTCAATCGTAATCTCGGGGCGTTGTATGCTGACATTAAGGATGAGATCGTCACGGCTTTTGACGATGTACTGGGCCTTGAAGGGTGTGGTAAGTTGAGGTTTGCTATCGCTACACTCGGCACTTCGCTTAGGTTGTGAATAATTAGAATGGAAGAGTGTCCCTGCACTCAGCAGCGTCCAACAGGTTGTCAGCAGGACTAGCAACAGGGTGTTTGTTGGTCTCCCATTATGTATGTCACCACTTCCATCCGTTTTAAGCTTGTTTATCCTGTGTACCTTAGGCCGTGATCCCGACTGGGTGGATCTCAATATACAGTTTACCATTGACGTTATCAAAGGGGCGGTTATAATTGGCCTCTTTCCCAAATTTATGGCACCGCAAGTCATCTTCACTTGCCTGTTTTGACCCATCCCCCTGACTTATCGCCAGGCTTGTCGCACGGTTTTTGACGAATGTTCCTGGAAGCACCAGGCGCGGTGTAAGGCACCTTTCTCCGATTGTCGAGGAACGACGGAAGCATCTTGAGGAGTACGGCACATCATGGGGCGATAAACCTGTGGGTTGAACTGATTGTCGCCGTGACGACAACTCACTTCCATCTTGGTAGAATGATCTTTTGTCTTGGTTAATGGAAGGATCAGAGGGCTCTCAACGCCACGTAAGCAACATAACTTCGCGTATTCTGGCCATCAACTTTGCTGCTATTCACGTAGGTACCTATTTACTCTCTTGGCTCTTGATACTGACATGGCTTGTTTGTACCTTAGACATCCTCAAATGTATGTTGGACGCGAATATCAGCCTACAAGACCTAACATCAGTTTCTTCAGAGTTTTACTCAAGCTCTCTATAATCTGGCAGCCAATCCTCAGTACATCCAACCTCTTCGTGAGGAAGTGGAGTCGATCGTCCAGGAGGAAGGCTGGTCGAAGGCCGCGGTGGAAAAGATGCACAAAATTGACAGCTTCATGAAAGAGAGCCAACGCATGGATGGAATTGGTCTCGGTAAGTATAGATATAGTGCATACCTGTGTGCAGTGGAACTCATCACCTTCTTTTCCAGTGAACATGGTGCGAAAGGCCATGAAGGACGTCACATTTGCTGACGGAACCGTCATACCGAAAGGGACATTCGTGGTGGTAGCCACCCAACCGATGCACCGCGACAACAATTTCTATGAAAATGCAGAATCGTTCGATCCCTTCCGATTTGTCAAGATGCGTACCGAAGACAATACCGGCGTGGAACACCAGTTCTCCACGCTTAGTCCTGAATACTTGGTGTTCGGATACGGCAGGCACGCATGGTAAGCGATCCCCCCACTGTCAGGGCACCGGATCTGATCTGCGAGCACGTTTTTTTTTCGGTAGTCCCGGTCGGTTTTTCGCCGCAAGCGCGCTTAATACCATGCTGGCCCATCTCGTTGTTTCGTACGATGTCAAACTGGAGGATAGCTTGAATGGGACGCGTCCACAGAATTTGCGAATTGGCAGTTCGATTGCAGTCAACCCTACCGCTCGAATCGTGCTCAGGAGGAGGGTTGCTTGAGTTTTTAATCTGTATGACTGGTTGATGTACGAGCGCTGGCATTGTGTTTGGTGGCTCTCGCGGGTACTACTAAGTAGTTCCCCTCTAATATTCGCGGACATTTGTCAACCCTGGTTGGTTCATGCTCGCCTGGTAGAGCGTAATTAATAAATTTAAATTGTTGACGTGGTTCACGTACTATGGTCATGGCCTTGCGCAGCACTGTTGTACCAAGTTGCCAATGGTATTCGACTCAGGCCGACTTACGGCACCTCCACCCTCAGGCTCATGCCAACACCTTGTGCGCCGGAACATTGCGGGTTGTTAGACCTTCCCCGCTTCGTTGGTTCTCCAGAAGCAACTGACCGCGCGTATCACTGGGGAGCAAATTCGCACCTACTATAAGTGGTGTTCTTCTTTGTATCACCGCCGCGAGACTATCGGATAGAGCCCGCACCGTGAGTGCGACCATAACTCAGGCAGGCTGGACAGTTGTTTTCTGGTGAGAACGTCAATCTCAAGATGCTGACAGTTCCGTCACGGCATGTAACGCGCAGCGACTTGGCAAGCCGTGTTAAATGTCCGTCGAGCCCCGTCGCTATCGGGGGGAAACGAAGATTCGTGCGGCGATGAGGAGCGTTGGAAGACCGGACGAGCTGGTAACACTGTTTTAGCGCGCTCTGATTACATTTTCAATTCCTGTTCCACGCAAGCACTTTGGTTTTTCCGTTTCCGCAATGAATACTGTCACAGTATTCTATTGAAACCGGGCTGTAACACATCACTTGTGTGTTGCATGTCTTTTTGATGTGTAGCCGTCAGCACCGCCCTGTCTGTGCCGGTGCATTTGATCAACTCGGCTCCCCGGGGATCCCGTGGTTGTCAAACCCAGCCGGGTCACATTAAAAGCAAGTCCAACTTGCTGTTACGATGCTTATTCACTGAATCCGAGACCATGACAGCGTTCTCGGGTTTATCGAGTCTCGACTATCCACAAGGCGCGATTGGTGAGCATGGTGGCTGCATACAACAAAGCCAGTCAGACGTACTAACATCATCTCCCAGATACCTCGAAGTGGATGAGGACGGTTGCCGTCCTCGGTGCCCTTGTCGTCGTATCGCGTGTCGTCAAACTCGTCCAAGGCATCAAGGTACGTTGTGTTTGTGCCAGCGAGATCCATCCTATCGAGAGACAGCGTGTTGATAATGACAACAGGCTGTCGATTCACTCCCTGGTTTCCGTATCCCGGTTTCGCCATTGTCTATTCCAAGTAATCTTCTACCCGATTCGTGGTGGAATCCCAGTGAGAACTTTTCGACAAACACGTCTCTCCTGCCCGTTTTCGTTTTGACATGAGTTCCCACCAGATTTCGTGCTCATATGGGAATGGCGGAAGAATCGAAACAGTGGGTGATGGATTGGTTACTCCCCGACTTTCAATAACCTTGTGCCAGTTTATCATTACTTTGGCCGCGATACTGTGTCATTCGTACCGTGCCTCCTTGGTGCCCCGATGGTGTTCACTCAATCCCTGGAAGTCGGAAGGCAGGTTCTGTTGGGAGGGTTGGACGCGTTTGACAAATGCTCAGCCTTTGAAAGTCCCTTCTCGTCAGTCAACGTGGCATCTCCCCAGGCTTGTTTCAGATCTCGCTCACTTCATCCACATCATCGAACAGATACTGGGGTCCGAACATCATCGATGCATACGGTGACCAGTGGCGAAAACACCGAAAGATTTCCACTCCTGCGTTTAACAACGACACGTACGTCGTCAGAATTAAATTCCATGTGCGAATGAGCAATGCTGAGTTGTCATTGCCATCGACTCAAAGGTATGCCGCTGTCTGGGACGCCTCGCGCAAACTCTTTGCGGAAATGGTTACCGCGAATGGCTGGGCCTCGAAAGACGTCGTTGAGGTGCCTAGTGTCGACTCGATCACGTTCAAGGTCCTCTCTTGCTCCCTCTGGAAACATGGTCATTCGCAATCACTAATCTGCGCATCTATCTTCGTGACAGTTTTCGCTCACCGTTTTTACGTCGGTTGGATTTGGAGAGCCATTGACGTGGTCTCAACCACCTAGTCAAGGCGATGAACTCAGCGTGCAAGAATGTCTCAGTATTATCACGAAATCACCTATACTTGCTATGCTTGTTCCTTCCTGGGCATGGAAACTGCCTTTTGAACGGTCAGCACATACCGAAACAAAGATGAGGCACACTCGTTTTCTGACAATGACTGCAGGATACAACGCCCGCGCCGAGCCTACGATACCATGCACGCATTCATGCGGACCCGAACCAACAGGATACGAGAGACCATTCGATCCGAAGCAGCCGACGGGGTCACTAACCCCGGCAAAGATCTTTTCTCACTTTTGATCCGTGCTTCGGAAGATATGGGAGGCAAGAGGGGCCTCAGTGACGACGAATTAGTAAGTTTATTCTTGGCCTTACTTCTCTGTCATGTGGGCGGTGGGATGACATGTTTTCTTTTCCTTCGTCTTAGATTGGCGACGTGTTCTCGTTCTTGTATGCTGGTCATGGTAGGCATATTGTTCTGGTCTATCGGATTCTATTCCGATGCATGATTCTGGGGTTTAGATACGACGGCCCATGCCTTATCGGCAGCCCTTGCGCTCCTGGCTTTGAATCCTGATATCCAAGAGGAACTTGTCTCACACGTACGAGAGGTGACAGGAGATAGGGGCGACGACACCCTGGTAAGCATGTGTGTACTCCAAGCCACGTCACCCTTTGGTCTGATTTTGGAACACGTGAATCCGGAATCCTCAGCTTCATGAAGATTATAACAAACTTGACAAAATACTCGCAGCATACCACGAAGCTATTCGAATGCTCCGTAAGTCACCTGATCAGGTCCATTAATGACGTTCTCTGAACTTGCTGTGGATCATTGTAGCTCCCGGACCGATCGTGCCCCGCGAGGCCAAGCGTGACATGACCCTCAACATCTCTGATACCAATGAACCAAAGATGTTAGTCCTGAAGAAAGGTACCCAGGTAAGTCGCCCTCGGCCAGGTTACGATCATCCATTCCATTGACGTTAATGTGAATCGATACCAAGCTCGTGATTGATCTCGTCGGTCTCCGTAAGTGCACAATCAGGGCACCGTCTGTTCATTCCGAGTGATCGTCATCTCGATTGTCTTCTCTAGACTATCACCCAAAATACTTTTCTGAACCAGAAGTCTATCGACCCTCGCGATGGTATCCCAAGAAGCAGGATCAAAGTTCGGATGTAAAGGAAGGTACTGGCGACTTTATCGGATTTAGCTTTGGTGCGTATCTCAGCAGACGGTAGACCCCATGCGTATTGTTGACGTCGACTGACGCGGCCCCCATATTTAAAACGTCAGGTCCTCGCGCCTGTATCGGCCGAAAGTACTCCACGACAGAAGCCGTGTGTTTCCTTGCGCACCTACTCCGTGACTGGCGGGTTGAACCCTTGTTGGCGAAGCGCCCCAATGGGCAAGTAGAGAGCGTGGATGAATGGCGGGAACGCGTTTTCCATGTGCAAGTTATGCTGACGTTGGGTATCAAGGATTATGGTCTCCGATTTGTGCGACGCAAATGAGAAGATACAAGGGTAGCAGTGGGATGACGAAAATGCCAACAGGGCAACAGTGAAGGCTTGGCAACCGTGGGCTGGGATTCGTGTTCGTTGCCTCGAGTAGGATGTATTTCTTTCCAGGCCATCTTTTTTGAACTCTGTTTTTCTTGGTTGCACTTATAATGCACTTTTTCATCGCTTGAGACTGCGACGACGTATGAATACTTTAGGTTGTGATTTGAAGTGAACGAGGTAAGAAGTACTACTCGTGTTTATTGACTTGGCTTATGGATGATCGATGGTCATTGGGCTGGCGGTACGATTCAAAGTCCGCGAGCGATCGACCTGGAGAGAAATAAGGTTCGTGTGGCACCGATATCCTGGCGGACCTTCAACACGGCTTGCTTGCCGAGCGTGACAGAATGCCATGCACAGGCGAAATGATTCAAGTTGGTGATTGGCGAGACTACCGACGTCGGTCATTTCTTCATACTGACAGGTATACTTGTTCCATTAAATGCTTGTAGATCCGAGTCTGGAGCACCACTACAAGTTTTGAAGAATGTACATGCTATGTACTCGGCTTGTCCTAACTAGACACCCAACCAGGATGAAAACCCCGATATCGATATCTAAACGCCCAAGACCCATCTTTGCGACCCTCCAGTCTAATACTCAAAGATGGCCCTGGGTGGTGAAGGCCCGTACGTGAGCTTCAACGACAAGGTTCAGAACGTCCACGACTCACGAGGCCTACACTCGTGCGCACTGCGCACCTTTTTCTTCTCGAACGGGTCAGGCAGCTCGTCGAACTTGGCTGGGAGCAGCATGAAACGGATGGTATTGCGGACAGTCTCTCAGTCGTTCCAGCGTTCGCTCACCGACGATCGTCCACATTACACAGATTCCTTGCTTGCGCCGTTCCTGAGCTACACACGCATTCAGGCCATCATACTCAGGCGATAGACATGTCCGTGTTGAGCCTCCGCCTCCCTCGCACTGCCAGTGCTTGGTTCGAACCTTGTCATGCCCAACAATGGAAAGACATGCTCGAAAGCTCGGAACTTTTTGTAGGCACGGAGACGTAGATTGAGTGGTATTGGATCCGAGTCTATATGGGATCGCTATGCTGATGCATGCACCTGCGTCGACGTTGAGATCCCACTCCGTGACATCTTCAACTTTCTCCAATGTCTTATCCCGGACATGCGCGTCATCATTCAGGTTGGTGATATCGGTGACGTTGGGAAAGAAGAGACTACGCAACGTCTTCCGTCGTCCAAATGGGCGGAGGACTACGCCGGGGAGCTTCGTCCCGTATTAGGGGAAGAGAGGTTTCAAGATGTGGTACGGCCTTCACGAGACTGCCAGCGTCTTTCAGAGTTGGTGGTATATTATGAGGATGAGGATACGGATGACAGAGATTTCACCGCTGGCGACAAGAAATGCGGGTATTGTGGTCGGTGAGATTATTGATATCGCAATGTTGAAGTGGAAAAGAAATGATCGTATGATCGAGAGGGTGTTCATCTTGCTCATATCTTGTTTGTTTTGTGGCATACTAGCTACATCACTACCGATGCGCCTTAGTGGGCGTGCATTATGGTAGGGAAGATGATGCCGAGTCTCATGTAACATGGATATATAAAATTTCCTGCAGTAATGTATTCGTCGAAAGAGTCACTTGTAGAAAGCACGTATTTGAGTCTCCACTTCTTCCGAGGACAGCTTGATATCTGTAAGATAAACGTATCAGCATCCACAAACCTACGCCAAGCACTCTTACTCACACTTTTGTGGGTCTGTCGCAAAACGAAAGGAACGTCAGCGAAAACACGTCGCATCAGAATAGAAGAAAAAACAAGCTTCACTTTTGCTGAATTCCTTGTCTCTCTGCTTCTGAATGAACCGCTGCAAACTTGGTACGACGAGCTTGACTGCGTCCTCCGCGATCGCCTTCTTCCCCTCCTCTTCTTCCTCCAACACCTTCGCCATCCGATGCCTTTCCCCAACCTCTTCCAAAAGGTCATAAAAGCGCGTAAACTTTTCCTTCGTGGCCGCTTTCCACGCACTACTCCCTACCTTTTCCTTTTCGCGATCTTCGCTCAATGATTGCATCAAAGGCGAGAAGTTGGCCTCAAAATAACCTGCTTTCGCGGTTCGAAAAGCTGACATGAGTGTATCTGCAGTGGGCTTAGTGACGAGTTCTATGAGCCCCGGATGTGTCGGTTTTAACACGAGGTGAGAGTAGAAATAGGAGATGTTGTTGAGTAAGAATATGGACCCAAACGCGCCACGACGTTGTGTGCGAGACAGGGTCGTCAAACTGCTCACAGTCGTGTTCACGATGTCGACTTTTGAAAGATGTCACAGATGAGTGGTCGGGAGCAATCTTGGAAGGAAAAGATAGGACGGACAGGTGTAATGTTGAAGGACGAGCTTCTCGGTCACTTCGATCGTCGAAACCTTTTGGGTTTTTGAGACTCGCTTACCCTCACCCATTTTCCAGTTTCCGTCTCCTAGCGCAAGAAGTGCAGATCCGACCGCCCCCTGTACTTCTGGGATTCTATCCAGATATTGTACGGTCTGATACAAGTCAACGGAAAGAGCTCGGAGCCAAGAAAGAAACTCAAAACACGTACGGAGATTGTAAAATCGGCCAGGCTCACACCTAATTCTCCGCCCTTTCCGGGTGCCGTCGCTGCCAACTTCAAATCGGCCAAAAATTCTGGAAAGGTTCTCAAACACACGCTCCTAACAGAGTTCAGTCCGTCCCGCAACTCATTTGTGTCCCTTCGCCCCTCTCCTCTCCTACTCATGAGAGTTTCCCAACGGCTTTGGGATACCGAAAGAGCAGAGTAGGTAGCGAGGGCATGGAAGGTGTATTTATGAAGAGAGCGTTTGATGATAGCAGTCAACGAAGAGAGCGTATCTGTGAAGAGCGTAAGGAGGGGGTTGAGGAGGGTATCGTAAGTGGATGCCAAGAGAGAAGGCATAGTGAGCGGTGCGAGGTCGGTAAGAAGGCTATATTCGGTCTACGCACGTTACGATCAACGTAATACAGCTACAAACGAACCACCTACCTCTGCGATACGAAGGAGGTTTTCCACCCAGGTCCCGAATTCTTTGCCTGCGATAACACCGTCCAACGTTTCGGCGCGGTCGACAACGCGCTTGGCATGTGTTTCTAGAGACTTGCGATTCCACGTTCCACGCATGTCAGCGTAACCTCGCTGTGCCTCCCTCAAAGTGGCAAGGATGATTTGGCCAGCAGGATGCGATGGGTGGGTGGAAGGTAAGGGGAGACTGCGCAAGAACATCACGAGAGGTTTAAGATGGGCGGTTAGCGCTGGCGGGAATGTCGCCGGAGTGAAGTCAAGACCTGCTATCGGAGGCGAACCCGACGATCCTTCAGCAACGATTTTCGTATATAATTGCGTTAGCTTCTTTACGCCAGTCTCGATGAGACGTGCCTGTGGAAGTGGTAGCGGTAGCCAACTCAGCATCAAAGCAGTACAATAACACGAGACACACCTTTTCGCGAGAATCCTCATCTGACGACTTGAACGCAATTGCCGCATTCAAACGCGCGAGAGTATCGATGTATATTTCCAGCTGTCCTGCCTGGGGACTGGACAAAAGTTCACGTTCACCATTGGCCGCTTCAGAAACAAAAACAAGAAGACACGAACCCTCGTAGAATGAGACCCTCTTCTTCAGCGATGCCTTCGTGGCTGCTCGCCACCTCGTCAATCTTCAAGAGTGCACGGTCGATATCTGCTCGTAACTTTGAGAATCAGATGCCTCAAACACGACTCCAAATGCGTACTGTGCGATCGGAAGTTGAGTTTCTGGGTTGCGGCGTATAGTGGAAGAATCGATTTCTCCAACTTGACCAGGCGGGAATCGAAGTTGGTCAATATAGCTAGTGAGATTAGGCCTTGGTGAGGACGAACGTAGCGTCGGTCCACGTACATGTCATCCGTTGCGATATCTGGTGGGTCTTGTTCAGGTTCTGCTCCAGCTGGATGTGCGGCACATCAGTCGAGAAACTTCAAGTTGACTTTGTTCTCGTAGTAAAGCTTACTAGCTCGATCTCTGCGCTTTCATCGTCCATCGCAGGGGTACTAGTAGACTTAGCGCAAGTCACTTCAAGTTGCTCTGCAACGCAAGGCATAGCCACTTAAACTCTGCCGAGACTAAAGTGTACCCCCAATGTGGGGTTAGGTCTCGTCATGGGATAACTGTCAGGTGGCATTTGGTAGAATGTTGATATTGATATCCTCCCCGAGGGTTTCCAGGCCTGCAGAAATGGGCCACCAGAGGTCACCACCCGCGTCACCGCGCCGCGCGGGGACGCCGGGTATCTCCCATATATCTGGACATCAAAAACAAGTTATCGCTTCCGAAAACAGGCGCCCAAGTATAGGTTAGGGTTACATCGCCTGTCACCCCCTCCGCCGACATGTCCCAACCTCCTATTGCGATTGTATTGTATACCATATTTACTCTGACCGTAAGGAGTTTTCTTACATGCCCTCCCTTTCTTTATCTACGACTACCGTAGGCTGAAGACGGAGAACAAAATGGGTAAGTTCGTACTTGCCAAGTTAGCGTCCCCCATCTGCCAATGGTTCCCTAAGCCATTCAATCGAGGTTCGAAAAGGGAGGGTAAGTACCATACCCAGTCCCTCGTCGATGCCACGCGTCCTAGCAGGAGCTCATCAAAAACAAAACCGTGCATCAGATCCCCGGATATGTTTCCTCCAGCGACTAGCACTTTTGGAGAGAGGCGAACGAGATGACCACCAAGCAGCGCTCGCGTTGCAGCGTGGCGAACCCCTTCCACCGCCAACACCGGCCCAGTTGGAAATGTGTAAAGTGTCCTTTGCAGAGTTATTGTGAGCGCCTTTCCCCCCTTCGCCGCGTTGTATGGATAACTGATCGTCCGAGTTGATCCTCAGAGAAAAATTCTTGGTGGCTGATATGGCAGCCGAACGACCTCAGCCTGAAGCAGGACCTTCTGGATCAACTCATCGCACTAGGTTGAAAAAACGGGAACAAGTCAGGTAGTCAATCACGTCTGATAATCACCTTCACTGGACGACTCACCACCCCGGTAGCGTCGAATGTGTCGTCTGTTGTGACACTTTCGAATCCATCGCCTGTCTCGAAGGGCTCTGCGACCACTTCATCTGCCGCCAGTGCGTGGTCATGATGGCAGAAGTCGCCAATAACAACGAAGGGCTTTTTCCCTTGAAATGTTGCCAACAGCAGCTTCCAATGGACACCTTCCTGAGTTTCCTGCCTGGTCCACTCCGTACAACCTTTTCTCTCAAGTGCGCAGAGGCAGCCGTGCCTCCCAACTTGCGCATTTACTGTCCCAACAAGACTTGTTCGAGTTTCCTTGGTAGATCACCCGCATCGACACCGTGCGTAGTGTCGTGCCCAGAATGCAGCACGGACGTCTGCTCTGGGTGCAAAAGTCGCGCACACCCCAGAGAAAGCTGCGATGACAATGCGAGTCGCGAAGTTCGCTCTCTTGCCAAGAAAAATGGCTGGAAAACCTGTCCAAAATGCAAGGCAATAGTGGAGCGCTCTTTCGGTTGCGCACATATGCTGTGCCGGTGTCGGCAAGAGTTTTGTTATACTTGCGGCGGCGTGTGGGGACACTGTGCATGCCGGCGGACAGTAAACTGAGATCCTGGAAACAGTCGTGTATGGATGCTGGATTTCACATACAATGCAGATGTCAACATGAGTTTACATTATTTGAACCCTTGTATTTTTCTGGCCGTTGTTGTTACGCATGGGTGCTCTTCCTTACTGTCTAACATTGAGATGGGCAGAGGTCCGCTTACTCGAAGCCGATGACATCTTGTATGCAGACACTGTCAGTACCATGATCAGTAACCTTTCATCCAGTGGATTGGGAATACGGCTGTACCACATCGATACTCAGTAAGGTTTGAAACGTCGAGACTCCTTTAATTTCTCTATGCGTGCCTTGTCTGCCTCAAAGTTCTTCCTAAGATCCAGCAACGCTGGAAACACAAAGACATTTCAGCCAAAGCACACGACATCTTACACACTATCCCACCTTTTCGCTGTTTTTCTGCCTTTTGGAAGGCATAGAATGTCTCCTTTTCCTGCGGTTCCTTCTTCCCCCTATTCGCCGCCTGTCCAGTTTTCTCAAACGTCTTGCTGGCCACCCCAACGCCGCCTCCGAGCGTCTGTCCGTACGCCCCGCCCCTCGTCACAAGCGTGAATCCATCTTCGTCCACGATCGCCTCTCCTTTGCGATACGCCGACTGTTGCTTCGACTTTGCCAGATCAAACTCGAACCGCTCCATCCAAGTGTCTGCATGTGCTTTCACGACGTCGAGCGGTGGTCTTTGTGCGTCGTACAACGCTGCGTAGTGGGCAAGACCGCGTGGCTCTTCAGAGGATGGCCAAGGACGTGGTTTAGCGGGTGGGACGAGCGCTTTTTCGAGCGACGAGGCGTCGAGGAAGATGACGTGGGCAAGGCTGCCTGTTTTCCGGAGGGTACGTGTTGGAATCGGCGGGAGGGATACGACGCTTGGGGAGGCACTCTCTTTCGGTTGTCGTTGTTTTTTCGATCGTAGTCGTGGTTCTTCGTTCGATGGTGATGGTGACGTCTCCGAGTCTGTCTCTTCCTCTGCCTCTGTTTCTACCCCACACGACGGGTCTCGATCGTACACCACCCGTTCTACCGTCCCGCAGGCCTTGAAAAAAAGCGAGATTTCGCGATCTGTGGCATCGACGGGGATGTTGACCAGGAAGAGCGTTCTTCCTTGCGGGTATATGATGTCTTGAGGTTTGGAGAGGTGGGCGCGGGCATAGAGGATATGTGTCGAGTGGGCGTAGGCGACTGGGATGACGGTGAACCCTGAAACGAGCTTTGGAAGAGTCGACATGGTACAAGGAATGGGTTTACATAATAGCACACCACATGGAGGGGTCAACTTGCCTGTCAGTCTGAGATCGCCTCATCGTCACGCTCGAGTTCGTTCCAAGTCTGCATTGTAAGATTGGAGATTGTACCCATGGCCACAAGCATGCCCCGAGCGCTGTTATAATGAGCCATGTAAGCGCTATACAAGCCTCTCCCTCGGTCGGACTTGATTGTACCATCTCGACTGGACCAGGCTCACTGGCAGGCAAGAGCTTACCCTTCATCATACCCTGTCCATCATGGCCATCTCACCATCGGTTGGTGTCTGTCAGCTACACAATTTTGACTTACCACATAGTTGCTGTCCGATGAACGGCCGATGCCAAATCGTCCAAATACCCGCGATGATTCCTTCAAGCGTCCCACACTCGCGGCCAAAGTACCTCTGCCAATCTACGAACGTCCTCTTTGATTAGTGGTACATGCTAGTGCAACTGAATCATGTCATGTAACATATGTCTTCTGCATGCAAAAAAGAATAGCATAGCACACCGAGAACGGATATCGATCCTAGTAAGCGATACTGACACGCTTCCCCTCCCATTCGCCCCAATGCTTGATCACCTTCTCAACCAAGAAATGTGCCACGTCCTTCCTCGACACCGTCCACCCCCCTGCGATATCCTCCACTTCGACCTTGTACGGACCCCCACTCGACGACGTCCACGTATCCGCACGACACGCCCCATCTGTTAGAAACGCAGGCCGTACCACGACGACGTTCTTCAGCGTCCCTGGAACCGGCAGGTCCACGCTCGCTCTCCAATCCCCACCCAGTACCTCCGTCCCAGGACTATCCACTTTTTCCCACGTCCAACCCGCACAATGCGCCAGCACTTCCTCCGCACCACACTTGTCCGCATGCGGCACGGCGAGGAAGTAGCTGTAGAATGGCTTGAGCAGAAGTGGGAGCTTTCGGTGACCGGTGCGAGTGAGTCCGGCGGAGGAGATGGTGATGATGTTGGGGTGGGGTGTTGGGATGGTTTCCAGACAGTTGAGGAGGGATTGGGTCACGAGATTGGGAGGTGAGATCACGAAACCTTTGGTGAGTTCGAAATGGGGTATTCCGCCTGTTGAGCGGTACGCGTGAGATCGAACAAGGGAACGAGGATGGAAATGGTGCAGCTTACCAACCGTGAAAACGAGAAAGTCGATGGGTCTTCCGTCGTCTCCCTGAGCAATAACCCAAGCGCGTCTGACGTCTTCCTTGATCAATGCATCGCCTTGAATAAGTCTTGCTTTTCCGGTACGAACATACTTTTGAATCGTTTCGTCGTTGTCAAACACGCCGGGCTTTCTCAACAGGAAGGTAACAGTAGCCCCTAAGTCTGGTCACCGTCATTCAGTGTACCGCAAAACATGTGACCACCAGACATACCAAGGAGTCTCAGCGAGGCACAGTAGCCAATGTTCCTCGACCCTCCAATCGCCAGTACTTTGATGTTGTTCATGATGGTTAATGTTAAATTCAAATTAGTCTTTTCGGCCTCCTTTATATGCACGTCTCATCACGCTACGGGCTGCTGACGCACGCATGTCCGGCATGTTTAGACCGCAACCAAAGGTACAGTTACCCAAATGATGAGGAACACATGATTCCACAGCCTCCGGCGCTGCGCCCACGGACAGGCACTTGGCAACACCCGGGTCTTCGTGCCGGTCAGTGTCAAACAATCAACTCACACGTGCTTGGTACTAACGATGAACTTGCAAATAAATATGAACATTCTTGACTGCCCGGGTCAACCAAATAAGAGCTAGAATTGAATTCATTGTGACTGCGATCCAGACGCGCTGGCGGACTGCGGAGTAATGTTGATGACTCTACCGTCGTCACAGATGACCCTGAATCGCACTGCAACGCAATAAGTCTTATAAAATTGTCCCCAATGACAATGCAGGACGTACGAGGTGTGAACGTTTCCCCTTTGGCTTTGCGAATGCTAGTAAAGTACAGCGTTCCGCTGCCTATAACGACCTCAAAACTGCCATCCCGTTCGACGAGACAAGAAACGTTTAACGAACCTCGGTGACCTTTTAGCCGAAAGCTCACGTCGACGTTTCCCTGTGGGAGATTAATCTGCCAGACGCGCGGTATCAGAATCGACACA
>JBBPRU010000142.1:0-14797 GCA_038093245.1 Boletus holoroseus
TCTCGTTGGCGACGTTTTGACAATAATAGACCCCCGGACCATCGGGACTTGTCAAGTTGGTGCCCGTCGCGGTAATACCATAGCATTCGGCCGAGCATTCAAGTTCGACGACGACATTTCCTTCGTTTCCAGAAGACATGCCGGTGACGTTGATGTCTAGCACACAGGTGTATGAGCGGAACGGAAGTGAGGGTGGGAGGTACGTACAATGGACGTCGGATATGGTCAGCGTGCTAGGATATTCTGCACACATGTCGGCTGCGGTATCGTAGCACTGACAGCGAGCATCGGTCAAGATCGTTCGGATACTTGGTACGATCGGGATAACGAACCTGGTTCAAATAGATTGGGTTATCGACATTGTTGACATAAAAATCTTCAAAGGTAACATTCTGGGAGCGACGCGATTGACATGAATTACAGTGGCAGAAAGATGAGGTGAACACTTTACCTGGACGTATCCAATGCCTCCGCCAGAAATCGAGTTCGGATCCGGCGACCCGCCAAAGACTTTGATGCGTGCTCCGTTCTGAGCATTGTTCATGGAAATATTCTTTACGTAGATGTTGGCGACGATATCGGTTTCGCCAGCATACTAGAAGGACGGGTCAAGTACGAGCACGGAGAGCAATGGAGCGGGTGTAAACGTACCTGGCCTAGACTACCGACGGAGATACCATGAGATCCATTGCAATAGAGGTTTTGGACGAGGGTATTGGTCGTGTTGGGCTTGAAGGAGACACAATCGTCGTCGTTGTGAATGGTCGAGTCTTGGATGGTGACGTACGAGGAACGGTAAATGTCCCAGCCATCTAAAGGGCAGATGAGGATGATAATAAAAGGTTCGGAAGAAAGAATACCAGAATTCGCGGCGGGATTGGAAGAATAAGAGGTTGAAGAAATGTTCATTCTACGGTATGTCACATTGGTGGACTGATAGACAAAGTTGTTCTGTGGATCGCGTGAGAGTTTAGTTGAATCGATGGGAGAATGAGACGTTCCCAAAAGGGAGAGCCTATTTCGGTGAGATCTTCGATCAGAATGTTCGAGGCGTTGCCCACGGTGAGGGGGACGGGACGCGCAAAGGTGGTGGAAGAACCACCGGCGGTTCCCACAGTCTATTGGGTCATAAGGTGGGCGATCGGGATTGGCAAGGCAAGGGAGTGACCTTGTTGGGATAATCCCACCAAACCTGACCATTGGCATCGAGGGTACCTCCGCCGTAGAGGTGGAGATTATGTCCTGACAGGAACCAAAACGTGGTGCTAAGACGCGTGAGGCTGTGGGGGCGAGACTCGGAGCAAGCTACATACGCGTTCTGGTACTCCATATAGTAGGAGTTGGGTGACCAATAGGCGATATTGGGGGTGTATTGGACTGTAGACACGTTAACCGAACGGACATCAGGGAGGGTTACCTCCTCACCGACACCGCTGAGCTCGATATTGACGTTCTGGAGATCGGTGGTTACGAGGACAGTGTTGACAACATAGTACCGGTCGAGAACGATGGTACCTCCCGATCCGCAAGCGTCGAATGCGTAGATGATGTTTGGACCGTCGTCTTGGCCAGCTCCGATAGGGGTGACGGTGCAGGTGTTGCCGTCGACCCTGACGTGGGACGTGGACGACGGAGACGCGGCGATGGCGACGGGGAGGAGGAGGAGGAGGGAAGAGAAGCGCATGGATTGTACGTGTCTATCTTCATGTTTTTTATAAGTGCTGGTGAGGACAGGGGCCCGGCGGATGTTTTCGTCGCCGCAAGGATCGATAACCCCGACGAGGCCACGTGAGCGACTTTGAAGGCCGGCGAGTGCTGCTTTGACTGTCCCTTTCAATGACTCCTCCCATATTCTCGTCCCCTCCCGCCGTCAAGGCCGTGGTCACCCTCATCCTCATCGAAAACTCGCACGGGATGCTCTCCGCCTGGAACGACCTCCGCCAGCACTACCTCCCCACTCTCCTCGGCACTCTCCGCATGGCAAATCCAATCGTCCCTGTCCGTCCCCCTCCGCTCTCCCCCCTCTCCCTAATTTCTCCCCCAGATACCCGTCCTCTGGCTCACAACCGCACCCGTCGGCGACGACTCTGCCTCCCTCCATTCGGCTCCACCTCGACAGTACAACCAGCTCCCAGAGCTAAAGTTCAGTTTCAGCCCGGATAACAAAATATCCTCTCGGATCATCAACAGAGCAACAGAGGTCTGATTTTCTTCTGCTTACCCCCTTGTCCTCAACTCCCTCTTCCCCAGCTCATGTTCGAGGCTGCCGCCCAATTCCAGGGCGGTCCAGTCAACTTCCATCTTTTCGTCGTCGCCGCTTCCCCGCCCACACCAGGCACGTGGGGTATCTCAGTAACGATGCCAGCGCAGATCGGCCAATCAGAGTGGCGTCTACTCGGCCAACGAATGGCCCAGGTACAGTGACCCGCTATCCACCCGACACATTCAGTTGATCCTTCCCTTCAGCTCGGAATACACTGTCACATGATCCTCCCCACTTCACAAGACATGACGTCCATGAATGAACTGTTCGTGACCAGCGTATGCTATCCCTCCCGTCCTCGCTCCCCCGTCTACTGATGCCCCTCGAGCTCGAACTCCAAGGCCACACCCAAGTCTCTCCCTGGTTTCCAACAAGTCCAGACTATACCTTTCTTCTCTCTGGAAACCCCTCCGGTCCGTCCACCACCAGTCTACACCTACGATCCAAATTACTCACTTTCACGTTAGATCCTCCCATCATCGAACCTGTCGAACAGGTGAGCTCAACCCGCCGCGCATGTTTCGTGCTGACCTCCCACAGCAGCCACATCGCCCCGTAGCTCGCCCACCTGTCCTTCGACATCAATCATTCCCGCAGGATGTCCAGTCTGCCACGGCCACCCTGGCTGTGGGTAGCGATGCGACACCTAGCCTAGTCAGTTCACTCCAAAAGGTGCACGGTTTGAGTCGCAAGAAGCTCTACGGTACCCAACCCCCCAGACAACCCTTTGTCCGCGAAGAGCCCGTCCGCACCAAATATAAGAGCACACCAACACCCTTGTCCATCCCGGTAGCTTCCCAACCGTTCACCATATCTGAAGACGGACGCCCCGTCAGCAAGACAAAGGTGGAACGCGGTCGACGAGCGGACAGACCGCCACACATTGGAGACGTGTCCAGTTCGAATTCACCTGGGCGAAGGAGCCCATGGAACCACGTCTCTTCTTCGGACGTTGGCTCCTCCCCATCATCCCCGACCACGTCCTTGTCTTCCCATCATACCACTTCTCCGACCCTTCCGCTATACCCTGACCTCGCAGGTTTTCCTACCAGTCCTGCAGCGACGTCGGCGAGTTTCTCGCCCAGCATGATGTCACCCACATCTATACCCGAAATGAGCTTTTCCACTCCCCTTCATGATCCGTCTGGGGAATACTTTTCGATATCGCCTCCTCTCACTGCTATGCCCCTTCCCCCACAAGGATCCGCTTGGACACCCATGTCCAAGCCTGCTGTTCCCAATTCTGCCCCAATGGTTAGGTCGGCAGGATCCCCTTCCGCTGGGAGACGTCATTCACAAGAACTTCCACACGGTTCACATATGCAGAGCCTGAGCGCCATGTCCAGCAAATATAGACTTGACGTCTCCGCCGAACTCCGTCCCAGCACCAAGAATACACAAAAAGTCAAGGATGCGGGAGACGTCCCATTTATTTTCTCGCCCGAACTCGAGGCAGCCACGGCAGCCAAACTGAAAGCCGTCCTGCAAACCACATCGCCCCCGTCGTCGTCGTCGTCGTCGTCCGCCGCAACCTTGGACCAATTCTCCGCGTTTACGTCAGGAAGCAATCTGAATTACGCCGCCGTGGAGGATGCATGTGCGTCGCATCTTTTTATTTCATTCTATTTTTTTTTATTTTTGGTTTGATAACCCGATGGATATTTTTGATTCAATTTGCGCGTGACGTACATGGTGATCCGTGATCGTCGATGCGGTCCCTCCAATAGATCCCTTGTCGCAACCACCACCACCGCTACCTCTTGGTTACAATGCCACGCAAGACACGTGTCCGACGCTCGCCCTCACGGCGATGGCAAATGGGAATACCAACAGCGGCAATGGGATGCCCCATCCTCGCTTCGTTGGAAGCACGTCGTCGAGTTCGTTGCAAGGCTGGGCCGGCTAATACGGGTCGACAGCCAACCGCTCGTCGTACGCGTGTAGCGGGTGTTACAGACGAGAGCCGTCCGGCCGGACATGGATACCAAAGGCTCTTTTCCACCCCTGCCTTTTCTATCCCCTTTCCATTCAATCGTCCGTCGCATCCGCGTCCATGAAAACAAGGCGATCCGTACCGGCGAGTGCCAGTCGCCGTTCGATCCTGATACCGATACATACCTTTTTCTTCCGCTTTTTGCGCCACGTGTTGTGTCCAATCCAAATGTGTACGATTCTCTACGGTTACTGAAAAGTGGGGGACTTTGTGGACATGATGTGCCCTTGTTTGATACCTCTTTCTTCTTGTGCTTGGACGATCTCTTTCTTGTTCGTTGGGCAGTTGCACATTGTAGCGTGTATCAAAATGATTCAATTAGTGTCCTCGGTTTTTTTTCTTTCATCCGAGTCGGATGCTTTTTGAGGTCGCCGCTCTATAGTATTAGTAGCTATGATAAACCAGTGATTGGGCCGCAAAAAATAAAAATATTAATTATCGTTCATCCAAAGATTGCCGACTGTCACTTGCAAGCTTCCGTACCCCCTGCAAATTGCTAGCCAAAGGGCTCCAGGGGACAAAAGCGACCCCACCAAACGGCGGTTCTACAAGGCTCCGAGTCAACCCGCAGAGATGCGTCAGACTGCTGGTTCCGTCTACAAATCTTGGTTCCATGGCTCCGTTTTCGCAGGAAACAAGATACAGTACTAATGACGTGTACAAGGCTCGGATGAGTACATGGCGCACTGCCTACCATACTACAAGAGACGGCTGTCCTCGTTCGCGCTACCCGGGACACACATAAATGTATTCTGTAACCCGGACGGGGTGGTGAGTGGAAAGAGGTGGGGGGTCGAGGCTCCGTGAAAAAAAAAAGGCGTCTACTGGCTGCAAAACGTTGAACCGTGAGTATGACTTGGGGGGACGGGCGATACATGACGACATGGTACGAAAACAAACAGACGTCGTAAGCGGGCGGAACATCCTCGTTCCTAAAGCACGCATCGGATCATCGGATCACGCGTGTGACGAACGACTATTGGGATTGTTCCGCATACACCTATACGCGAGCAAATCAGTCATTGATCAAAAAGGTAGCCCCCGAACGAGGCCAGGACACGAAAACAGAACCCTTGAAGACAATCACATACCTTGATCGTCTTGTCTGCTCCACCCGTGATCAACCGCGTCCCCGTCATGTCAAACGTCGAGCAAAACACGCCTGCTTCGGCTTCGAGCGAGCCGGGTTGCGGGACGTCTTCCATATTTTGAAAAGGGGTGCCGGTGTTGTAGTCCCAGAGCGTAAGGGTGCCGTTGTCGCCTGGATTCTCGTCGTCAGTGTTCCCGCCAGCAAGCCCACACACGGACGTGTAAGTGATCCGATGATGAGCATGTCACGTACCTCCAGAAAAGAAGACACCTTCGGCATTCACAGAAAGCGTATTGATAATTGCATTATGCCCTGGGAAATTAAACACAAACGCGCCCTCGGGACATTTCCACTTCTTGATATTGTTCCCACCAGCGGAGCCGGATGCGAACGAGTATTCGGTTGGGTGGATGGCGAGAGCGCGAACAGATTTTTTGTGGTGGGTGAGTGTGACCATTGTTTTTCCAGCGGCGAGATCCCACAGGCTATAAAGCGGGACGAAATGGAGATCGGGGTAAGTAGAGGGGTGCTAGAAAGAATAGGAGAGAAACACACCGGATCGTCGAGTCCATAGAACCCGTAATCACCTGTGGATCAGAATCTTGACATTTGACGTCGGCGACGGTGGCAGAGTGGCCAGCGAGTACGTGTATTTGTGCTTTGGTACGCATGTCCCACACCCGAGCGGAGGCGTCTCTACCAGAAGTGACCAGTACGTCGAGGGTGGGGTGTAGGCTGAGCGAGTATACGCCCGAGAGATGTCCATGGTAATGCCGTATCACCTTGTTGACCTCGAGGTCCCAGCATTTGACCATCTACCACACGTCAGAGACAAACGCGGAGAAGTGGACGTCGGCGCAGACGCACCTTGTCTTCACCACACGAAAACAGATACGGATGTCTTGGCGATACAGCCAAGCCACGGACAGTCGAGATGTGACCCGTCAACGACAACTTGAGAGCCCCCGATGCCAAGTCCCAAATCTTGATGACTCGGTCCCCTGCGCCGGTCGCGAACCACGTGTTTGCAGGCTCGACCGCGACACTGCGGACCCACCCCAAATGGCCCGAGATGACGCGAACCAGTTTCCATGGGGGATGGTACGTCGGTTTGACCGTCTGCACCGTCTTGTGGAGGGTGAGTGCTTCGGAGAGCTTGGCCGAAGTGGCGAAGGTGGAGGGCTGGGCTTTGGGGGTATTGTCAATTGCGGCGATCATGCGTGAGGTATCGCTGGATGCTGGATGGTGGTTAGTGTTGATACGAGGCTGACGCCGAGCGACGTACGTCCGGCGGTGAGCAGTTTTTGGGAGGCCTGGGGTGGTTTGGGGCGTGCGGGACCGACAGCGGCCTGTTGACCAAGGAGGGCAGAAGGGAGCTCGCGGTAGTGTTTGTACTCGTCGGCCATTTTGACGGAGAGGCGTAGGCGGGCACTGTATGGAGTGAGTGTGGGATACGGCGAGGGAGCGGGACGGCAGACCTCTTCTCGTCTTCGCCTTTCAGGCTATCATCGGGACATGAAGCAAAGATGTCGCGCGTCCGTTTGGCGCTTTGTCTGAGGAGAGGGTCCAGCGGTGCAAGTATCGAGGCCATCGATGTCTGGCTCAAAAGTACATGTCCATTTTTGGAAATGGGTCAAATGGCTTTGTCATTGTTTGGCGACGAGGAGATGGCGACGGCGTGTTTGTTCTCGACGACCTGTGCGGTGTTGGACTAGCAGCTGTTTATCGTGAGGAACAAAGGAAGAGCAGAGCGTCGTATAGTTGGTAGCAGCGTAGACTACGTCCACCATGTCAGACGCAGCTGAGCTCAAAAAACATGTGAAGCAGCTCCAGAATGCGAGCACGAATGAGGTATGTCTGTCAGTCGTCGCATTTTCTGACTGGACTGACCTTTACTCTCCTAGGAACGCGTGGCTATCTTAAAAGTGCTCAAGAAAGAGTTTCAGGTTAACGAAGCACTCCTAAGGGTAGGCATTTCCAGTCCCATGTCCAGTGTGAACGTGTGTCCTACACGACGCCCGTAGGAGAGCAAGGCTGGTCTCGCCGTAGGCAAGCTCCGTGCCCATGAGTCAAAGGAGGTCTCCGACTTGGCCAAGGAGATTGTCAAAAAGTGGAAAAACGAGGTCGACAAGGCCAAATCCGCCTCGGGCTCAAAGACGCTCGTCAACGGAAAACCAGTAGGTATGTTTATCCGCTGAGTATCTTGGTCTGTGTAGCTGTCTGACGTGCGTCTAGTTCGCAAGCAGTCCACGTCCCTGACCCTCGCCACCATACCCACACCCAATGGCAAACCCGAAGTCCGTACTTCCAAAGTGGATGGTGTCAAGATTACGGTGACGGGCGATAACACCCGGGACCGATGTGCGGAGCTCATCTATGATGGTCTCGCCTGTGACTCGGGTGCTCGTGAGTCCCCTAGTATTACTCTCACACCCGTCGTCAAGTCTGACTCGCTCTGTTTCCCAGCTAGCGATCTGATCAGCAACCGTGCGATCGCAGTCGAAAAGGCAGTGTTTTACCTGTTCGGCGGCACGACCCCAGAATACAAGGGAAAGATCCGATCTCTGTTCGTCAACCTCAAGGACAAGGCGAACCCCAGCTTGCGTGAAAGCGTCGTCAGCGGCGACCTTTCCCCCGAAAAATTCAGCAAAATGACAAACGAGGTACCGTGTCACTCGTCTCGTGTTTCACGGGCTCATGGTGGACCAGGAAATGATGACCGAGGAACGCCGCGCTGCCGACCAAAAAATTAAAGAAGAGAACCTGTTCAAATCTCTCGGCGCCGGGGAACAGGAAGCGGAGACCGAAGGCTTCCAATGTGGAAGGTGCAAGCAGGTGAGTAATCCTTTCACAAACGGATGTCTCCGCAATAACACCCCTCAAGCGCAAGTGCCGTTACCGTCAAGCACAGACACGAAGCGCTGACGAACCAATGACCACCTTTGTCACGTATGTCTACCTCCCTCGATCTATCCATCCTCTCACTGAATTCTCGTGTAGATGTGTCAACTGTGGAAACAGGTCAGTGATCATGTTTTTATCTTTTTTTTTCCAGCGCGCCAACGGTTACTCAGGTGGAAATTTTCTTGATCGGACCTCCCTTGTGTACATTGCCCCACTTTTTATCGTTTGAGAATTAGTTTCATGCCTATGCCAGAGTCGATTATAATCGTGTATACCCTCCTACAATCTACACGAGGGCTTACGTAATATAGTGACCACTTTGACGCGTTTCTTTACGCGTTGAGCGCTAGCGCGTGCAGTCGTCCTCGTCCTCGTCTGCTGTGTCCCTTCTCTTTCTCGTTTGCACCATGTCACAAGACCCCGACGCAGAAGACGTCAAACCGAAGCTGAACTTAGTCGTCAATTATGAGGGTCAACGTGGGTCCCGGGGCCTGACCTTAGCACTCCTTGTGTGTTCATCATGACACAGACATCACTGTAAAAGTAAAGCAAAACATGCCCTTTCGGAAAATATTTGAAGCAGCGGAGGTGCGTGGTGCCGTCGTTGCACATGAGATTATCCCATCTCGACCCGCGCACGTTGCAGAAACGCTTTGGGAAAGAATCAGGTAGGTCTGCATCACCCATACAGCACGCGTTGATCCCACCCATTCCTGAACAGGGACGTTCCGGTTCGTCTATGATGGGAACAGACTGAGAGCGGAAAGCACGCCTGCAGAGGTGCGGTTTCGGTTTGGTCGCCCTACCTGTGGAAGCTGATCGTGTCAATGTTACATCGTGGTGTTGGACAGGTGGAGATGGAGGACGGTGACGTGATCGACGCTGTTCTACAGCAGGTGCGTGAGACAGTGTTGGTCGTGCGTGATGCCTCTTTTGCGGACGGTCTTTTCTAGGTCGGTGGTGGTGGAGACGAACGTGTACAATAATGTGCTTGTAGTGGGGAGGAACGGGATGTACACATGGGGCTTGTTCGTCTTGTTGTCACAGTTATGTTTTCTGTATCCCTGGACTTGTTGCGAGGAACTCGTTTGCGTACTATTTGTACTGACAGGGGCAATTGATTACGTGGGAGCTGGCTTGAAGCTTGACGCTTGGACAGCTGCGGCCATGTCCAGCACACACCGTCGTCGGCTGCTTGGATGGCTCAGTTACGCATTCGCAAGGTATTTCCATCTCTTTCTCTCACAGATCTTCCCCAACGACGTTCGCAGCGAAGTATTCGTGGTCGTTTCCCTCACACTCTTCATGCCTATCTGCCTAGAGCAGTTCGCAAGAGACAATGGCTTCTGGGAGCCAGACCACACCACACCATGTTTGTCTACCACAGGTGACGATACTGCATCCTCTGCAGGACGCTGTTCCGTCAAGATTGGCTGGCTTTGGGTAGACACCGCGAGTTTTAGGTCCGTTACCCTCGATTCGTTCGCTGTCACCTCCTAACAATTGCGTGGAGCCTTTATGTATACTCGACGAGCGTCGCTCTACAAGCACTGACTGTCATATCCATGGGCAGTATCGCAGACCGCCGTAAGTAGGTAGAAGAGTACCATGGCATGCAAACGTTGAGAGCAACCCCTCAGCGACAAGCCGGAAGCCACTGCTCCTCGCGTTCGCATTCATGGGCGCCTCCGCTGCCGTGCTCTTCCTCTTCCTCTCCTCTTCCTCCCCCCTCTGGTTTCTCTGCGCCATCTTTGCGGTATGCGCCAATGTCGGCTTCGGTGCCTCCGTCGTGGCTATGAACGCATACCTCCCCTCGCTCGCGCGCGAGTCCCCCGAGGTCATCGAAGCTCAAAAGGAGCTGGACAAGGCATTCGGATCCCCCGACGTCCCTTCGACCACGTCCACCGATCTCGACAGCGACCGCACCCTCTTCACAGATTCCGATTCCGTCTCCGCGCCTCTTCTCGGCATCGCGAGCACCACCATACCCGATCACCAGAGCCCGGCGCATAAAGCATACGTCGCTGCGCTCTCGCGCGCCACGTCACGTATTTCGTCACTGGGTATCGCATCAGGGTACGCCGCGGGGATCCTCTTACTCCTCCTGGCTCTTGTTCCCGTGACACAGTTGCATGGCTCCACTTTTTCTCTTCGTCTTGCCATCGGGCTGAGTGGGATATGGTGGATGTTGTTCTCGGTACCTGCCGCGATCTGGCTGCCCGGTGCATCGGTACATGCGTTTGGAGGGGAAGATACGTGGGCTGTCAGATCCGAGGTCGCCGCTGCGTGGAAGCGGCTCGGGGTGATGCTCAGTTGGTCTCAGATCAAGCGTCTACAGCACACGTTCAGATACCTCGCCGCATGGTTCCTTCTTTCAGATGGTGCGTCTCACAGCCTTTTCGTGCCCTTTTCACCCCATTTCCGCGTTCCCTGTCCACATTCATGTTTTCCTCTTTTTTTTATCATTCATCCTGACCCTGCCCGGGTCTTTCACGCGGTTAGGTTTCACGACGATCACCTCCACGGCGATTCTTTTTGGAAAGACGACCCTCCACATGGAATCCTCCTCGCTCGTGCTTATCGGCGCCATCACGCCCGCCTCTGGGATCCTCGGCTCCCTCGTATTTCCTGCCCTACAACGCCGCTTTGGCTGGTCCAACCGCTACATTCTCGTTCTCCTCGTCCTCTTCGTTTCTTGCATCCCCGCCTATGGGTGTCTCGGGTTCTTACCGTTTGTGAGACGGATGCAGGTGGGGGGGTTGACGACGCCGGGAGAGATGTTTGGACTTGCGGTGTATTTCGGTGAGTTTGTGTGTGGGAGGGAGGGGTGGACAGGATGGCGACGATGTGGTGCTGACGTGATTTGGACGGGATAGGTTTCGCGTACGGAGCTTTCCAGAGCTATGCAAGGGCGTTTTATGCGGAGCTCATACCACCGGGTGAAGAAGCGCGGTGGTACGTTTTTTTTTTTGCCGCTGGCGATTTTTTTTTGGCACTGTCGTTGATGTGACCGACAGGTATGGCTTGTTCTCCATCACAGACAAGGTAACGTTGCTCAGTGACCTGTTTCTTTTCCTTGAAAGCTGACTTGGGACGTGGTTATCATTTCTTCTTACATACAAAAAACGACAGTCAAGTTCATTCGTGGGCCCGCTGATCGTCGGTCTCATCGCTGATAGCACGGGCAACATCCGCTACGCCTTCTTTTTCCTCGTCTCCATGATATGGCTCGCCATACCCGTGCTCTTGAGCGTCGACGTCGAACGAGGTCGGATCGACGCCCAGACGTACTCCGTCGAGTGCGTCGAGCAACAAGCGCAAGCGCAACACGTCGGGCATCAATGAGCAGACAGAGAAGTCGCGAAGGCCAAGCGTATATATGAACTAGCGAACACAGGGAATTAGAACCACCAGATCTCAATACTATGTATACAGGGGATAATTCATGCCGGCGCATTTGCACGCGGGGTCCACGCGTGTCAGAACGGGGATGGGATGCATATAACCAAAGCTTTTATTGGGACGAGGAAAAGTAAGTGGGGAAGTGTGTAGTATAATGGACGAGCGTCGCTATAGCTCCTTCTTAGCCTCACCCGCCCGCTTCACCTTGAAGCTCTCTAGCGCTTTGAGTCGCTCCATAAGGGTAGGATGTGAATGGTGGTATGCCGAATACCTGTGTGATCGACGACAGCATCAGTACATGTCCCCATTTTTTAAAAGCACGCAAAGACGTACAGCCAGTCAACCCAGACGGTCGACAGGTTCTTGGCGTGCAGCGCAATGAGCGCCCGTCCGAGTCGGTCGCCCATGTCTTGCATCTCGGGCGCATGCAACCGATCCTGAAGCTCGAATGCAAATCGGTCTGCTTCCCATTCGAATTGACGCGAGACGAAATTGAGCGCGATACCAACGATGGCTTCCATTGGCGTCAGGATCATCTAACCCTCCCGAAAAAAAAAAACCTCGTTTGAGCACACCGTCACACACAAAGTGCGACACGCGGCACACGTAACCACCCACCTGGAACATCAAAAACGCTACCATCGTCGGCGGACGCGCCGACACCACCTTTGAGAAATCAAACGCCCTTATAAACTGCGGCGCATGCAAAAATGCGGGAAAGAGCGCGAGGACGGTGAAGATGTGGAATTGGGAGATGCAGAGGAGCTTGGTGGGGTGCATGTAGTACCAGTGACCGAGCTCGTGCGCGAGGACGGCTTCGACTTCTTCGGGTTTGCTTTGTTTGATGAGGGTATCGAAGATGACGATGTGTTTGCTCTGAGAGGCGGGTCGGTTCGACGTTCAGTGATGAGATGGAATGAGAGAGAACGCACCCATGGGAGACCGAAAAAGTAGGCGTTACTGTGTGAGCTGCGCTTCGAGCCGTCGATCTCGTACAAGTGTTTCAATGGGAATTTGAGCTTGTGCGCCAACGCCTCCGTTCTTGAACGCAACTCACCCGCAGGAAGCGGGGAGAGCTTGTTAAATAGAGGTTGAATGACAGTCGGGTACAAGATGACCATGACGATCTGAAACGAGAGCCTTGAACAGAGGCGCGTCAGAGAACGGAGAGATGGGGGATGGACGGAACCCACAAAAAGGCCATGAGCCACGGAACGAAGCGGTCCCCTGCCCACTGGAACACATAGAGAAAAACAGAGAGGAACGGCCCGCCAATGACGAACGCGAGCAGCCAGCTCTTGAGCAAGTCGGTGGTGAACAACAACGGTGCCGTCTTGTTGAACCCGTGCTTTTCCTCGAGCACGAACGTCTGGTATACCGAGAGCGGGGTACTGATCGCGGACGAAAACACGAACAAGATCGCGGCGAACGCGAGAGATTGGGTGATCTTTGTTGATGTCCAACGTCGGCGCGAGGGAGGGGGTTTCGTTGGTGAACGCTGCATCGGATTGGATCGATCACGCTCACCTCGTACTCAGTACCATAACCAAACCGTCCAATGAGCTTGCCTCCCATGTCCCATGCCCAGGCGTAGAATCCATAATGTAGCATGGCAGAATCGATGGCTTGTTTCAGCAAACCCGTGACGAGCGAGAACTGGGCCTTGTCTCTGCCATACACCTGGGAATTGCGGAATGTCGCCTCATCAAAATGTCCAGCCAGAACCGCAGGGGGTTCCATTTTTGAATAGAGGGGGTATTGACGGAGCCTTGTAAGTCCACGGACGCTATTCAGGACGATACATAGCAAGCACTGGAACGAAATGACGCACAAAAGGTAGGATTCGAAGAGCGTCACTGCCCACGAACATGCTTGGACAAAAAATTTCCAGTCGATCGGCTCAGTTGCAACGAACGAGAGTCGGTGCTGTAGAGCAGCCAACTGGGTGTGCAACAAATCCATCCCTGTAAAATTGAGAAACCCGGGGTAGTGAAGAGGTCAACGATGAATCCGTGTGGAACGTGGACACGTCGTATATAGTCACGTGAATACAACGTGAATACAGTTCCCCATCGCGATGCACAGAGATCGTTTCTTATCGATATCAGTCGACCAGACATTATCAGAGTTATGACAGGCAGCAGCAATTCATAGATCCCCCGTTGAACGAACGTGCACGAGAAAAACGTCCCCTTGCCACATCATTACCCTTGATCACATCATAGCGGTAAACGGTCCACAGATCCAGTATCAACCTCACGAACCTGACATTCGTCCTACGTGCGAGCTGCTCGTTCGAGATTTGTGCGTATCACACCCGCGCCATGGCAGCCACTCAGCCAGTGACGTTCATGTTTAATTGCATAGCTTTTGCTCACCTATCATCGGGTGGCATCCTTCTCTCTTCCTAGGACTTTTACCGCCTACGTCACTTTAATATCATCTTCTCGTCTTTGGCGGATTTCGTCATGACTGCCCTATCCCTTTTGGCTTGGGGAGATCGTGAACCAGCGTCGCCAGCGCCTTCCTCTGTTCAGATGGAACTGGATCTCACCGTCTCTCCAAACACCCGCACGCCCCGGCACGCCACCTCCCAATATGCTTTTGACACCCTATACCGGCAGTGGTACATCAACTATCAGCACAATCCTCTCTCAGCAGGACCTCCCCCTGTTCCGTTCACGCAACCCGTTGACTCGAGGCCTCCGCCTGAACCTCTCATGCCACTGCAAGTCCCCCATCCATGCTTCTCACCACCCCGCGCTAACCACCTCACTAGTATACCCTTGAAGAGTATTGGCAAGTCGCTCGCCGCCAAACCCCGATGTGTACGATGGCGACAAGGAGAATTACGTGCATTGGTGGCGTACGGTCAGGCTCTACCTCGCCGGGTTCGAAACCGAGCCTACCGATCGACAGAAGATCATCATCGTTCTCTCCTACATGCAGGGTAACAATGCAGCCGGTCGATTCGCAGACCTCTATTTCACCCAAGGCCTGCTTAGCTCACCAAGTTTCGACAAGTTTTCCGCCAAGCTCCACCAGTCGTTCCGCCCCACGGCCCTTCAATGCACTGAGAGGCTGTTCTCGCTGCGACAAGGAGAGGAGACCGTCCAAGATTTCATCGTTCGAATGAAACTCCTCA
>JBBPRU010000143.1:0-14759 GCA_038093245.1 Boletus holoroseus
CACTTTACAGGACGTTGGTGTTGTCGTTCTTGCAAATGCGTGCGGTCCCTGTATTGGTCAAGTAGGTTCCACTTCTTTCCTTGAAATGTAATCAACATCTTGTTGCAGTGGAAGAGAGAAGATTCGAAAGGCGAAGAAAATGGTGTGTGGTACTCAAGATAGTAATTGTGTACATGAAAACTCATGTCACTTGTGTCTATTCTAGCCATTCTGACATCTTTCAACCGGTGAGTTGGTAACTTATCTCCAGTTATTTTTTTGAGCAAATCCCTGTAGTAACTTTAAGTCGCGCAATGACGGAAATCGCTATACCATGAATTTTCTAGCTTCTCCGACTATCGTTACAGCCATGGCATTCTCGGGAAAACTTACATTCAACCCTGTGACTGATGCTATTACCTTGCCAAATGGACAACTCTTTAAGTTCTCTGCGCCATCTGGACAAGACCTCCCCACCGAAGGGTTCGCTGCAGGAAATACGGATTATTACCCCAGTCCCATGCCGGAACCTCGGCCGGAAACCCAGGTCGTCATTAGCAAGGATTCTCAGCGTCTCGAGGTATTGGAACCATTTCCTAGCCACTTTGGACCCCAGAATCCCCGAGGACTCGAGCTTCCATCGTTGAAGGTTCTGATGAGAGTGAGAGGCAAATGTACTACTGATCATATTTCGGCAGCTGTGAGTCGAGTTTTACCAACTATTTTATTCGATTTGATTGACCGTCGTTGTCAGGGACCATGGCTAAAGTACAAGGGTCATCTCACCAATATATCGGAAAATCTCCGTATGTCACAAATTCACTGCACTCCGACTTGGGCTGACCGTTTTCCTTTCAGTTATTACAGCCATCAATGACGAGGGCGGAGACATGAATGTGGCATTCGACCATGACCACGATGTTTCTCAGTCCAAGAGTGACACTATTCCTGCCATTGCCAAGAGATTAAAGGCGAGAAATCAACCATGGGCTCTGATTGTGGACGAAAACTATGGCGAGGGAAGTGCTCGCGAACACGCTGCATTACAACCTCGTTTCTACGGTACGACTTTGCCTTTCATACAAGGTGAACTGGGCTAAGAATGACTCTGCAGGTTGTGCCATGATTGTCGCGCGTTCCTTCGCTCGTATTCATGAGACCAACCTCAAGGTAGTAGTCGAAGAAAATGATATTTGACGTGCCAACTGATAATTGCCTCCAGAAGCAAGGTGTTCTCCCTCTCTGGTTCGTTGATAAGGCAGACTACTCTCGAATCGGCTCGGGTGACGTAGTGGAAACCTTTGGTCTTGAGGATCTCGTGAATGGCAACGAAGACGCGATTATCAAGCTCCGCGTCACGAACTCGAGGGGGGGATTCTTTGAGATTCCTACCAGGCACACAATGTCATCAGACCAGGTCAAATGGTTGAAGGCTGGTTCAGCTCTGAACTTCATCCGCTCACAAATGGCGTAAATGAACTATTAACACGGATAGTACTAGGCAAGATGGTAGTAGGATACAAATCTATGCTTGCATTAAAAGATATTGGTCTATCCGGTCGTGACTGTCGTTAACTCCTTTCCAATGTCAGAAAGTTCCTTTGGATTCATGAATTGTTGTCTTTGCAATGCGGTGAGTACATTTTTTGCCAACAGAAGAGCCGAATCAGGCATGCCAGCTAGCTGTGCAACTTTGAGTCCGTGACTATTGCAGTTCACACCCGGCCTAAGGCGGTGAGAGTATGTGAAGAAGTTGTCCTGGGTTATTACATCGATCAGTCTGCTTTCTGACAAACGGAGTTTGACCTACTTCAGTCTCGTGAACGTCGGTGCAGAAAAAACCGACATCGTGGAATACACCATTGCCCTGATGATTCACATCGTCGTACGCCAGTAGATCTGCCAACTCATGGAAATGAGTTGCGAACAATGCTCGACACCGATTATGCACCACAAGATGATGCACCGTCGCGAATGCAATTGCTAGACCATCTTTGACCGTCGTACCTCGCCCGACTTCATCCATGATGACCTAGTGGTATATTTGGTTTCGGCGACGTTTGGTGAATGCACGGAACTGACCAAGCTCTTCGCCGTCGCTCGACGTAAAATCTCAGCGGTCTCGAGCATCTCAACCATAAATGTACTTCGGTCCCTAAAGACGTCATCTTTCGCCCCCACTCTTGAGAATAGCTTGTCGACAATCCCGACGACCGCATGTTCAGCGGGTACAAATGAACCCGTTTGTGCAAGGATTGCAATCAAGGCGGTTTGTCGCAAAAAGGTCGACTTTCCTGCCATGTTCGGTCCTGTGATAATGTGCAAGCGGGAGTGAGGCCGAAGAGCAACCGAATTAGGTGTAAAGACTCGGCCTGACGTGAGCAAGCCGAGCTCGACTGTAGGATGACGACCGTCCATCACCTCGTATGTAGCACTGCAGACATGTCAGTAGCTATTACGAACCAAGTGAAGACATACGACGCTTACTCGTCCTTTATCACCGGGCGGACGAATCTCAGTTCAACTGCCAGGTTAGCAAAGCCGAGTGCAACATCAAGTTCGTCTACTATTCGGGCGTTGTGCCGGAGTCGGGAGGAAAATCCTTTCACCTATGAAACATCTAAGCGCATACCTGACAGGAATGGATTCAAAACAAACCTCGTCGCGCAGGGAGTTGAAAACTTCCTTTTCCGCACTCGCTATGGCAGCCGTAGTTTCCACGATCTGACCTCCAAGTTGTGACCAAGGCTGTGAAATATTCGTAAGGTGTGAATGAACCGGACTATACAACGAGCGTACCTGATAGAAATAGCTGCTGGTTGATGCACTCTCTGAGATAGCAATGAAGGAAGGGTCGGCCTTGATTTTGGCTTCATCTCTCTTCGCCCTCCCGATATGAACGTGCATACCTTGGGCAGGATTCGTACGCAACGTCAGAGAAGGGGTACCTGAAGAGAGTTCAGTATGGTCAGATGAAAAGGCAATGGTCCTTACCATACTGAATCTGAAGATCACGTTCTAGAATTCTTCTACGCTCGAGAAGGGTACGCAATGTATCGTGCAATGCAGCCAGTCCTCCAGAGAATCTACGGGGCAGTATGTCACCATGCCCACGACCGTTAGGTGACGAGCCTTACTCAGGTCGAATGGTCCTCTTATACACACCGTACGCGGTACTTGAAGACTTCTGCTCGGCTTCCGGAGAATCACCTTCAACGAACTCATCAGGTGATGGGGGTTGGAATTCCACATCCTCCAGTGCCAGAGTTATGCGCGTAGATAAATCATGAAGGCTGGTGATCTTTGACAAAAGGGTATCGACACTAGACCAGTCCTCACCACGAACGCTACCCCGCTCCGGGCGCTCCATGGTTTTCTCAAGTTTGATTATATTTCGAATGCTTGTCCATACCCGGATAGTACGGTTGATCGCGAGGAGATCTTTGGGCTCTCCTCTGCAAGAGAGGAAACGCTGGACAATACGGCATGCATCTTCGGAGTCCTGCAATAAACGTGCGATGTCACTTCGCAGATGTGGCCGTTGATAGAAAAATGCAACCAGGGACTGCCGGGCTTCAATTTCCTTTTGTGACGTACTCGGCGAGCCTAGCGAAAGTAGATGTTGAAAGACTGCAGACCAGAGGAATGTGGCGGAAAAAACAAACACAATCTACGAATCAAGGAACGCGTCCCGCTGCTAGTCATGGTCCGCTTGATGACGCTTAGAAGGCTCCCAGTTAGTCCTCCCTCCCTCGCACTCTCACGTATTTCGAGTGCTTTGATGGTATGAGAATCGATTTGCATGCGCTCGTCGGTACCCTCTCGATTGGGAACAGAGAGCTGGGGCATGTGTTCCATGAGATTAACCTGCATATAGGTTACGAGTATATTGATGGCCACAGATTCTTTCAGTGTGTAAGCAGGACCACAATGATGGAGGGCGCTACTGGAAGGCTCGACGTAGGTCACAAAGTTGCCTTCGTCCTCGAGAAGCTGCTGAATTGGATCAAATAGGCGATCTCTCAGCTCCTGTGCAAGAACGATCTCTCGCGGATTGATGCGTGCGAGGTCATCCTTGAGTCCTTCGAGTGGGATGGTCTTGGTGAAAAATTCGCCTGTCGAGACATCAATCCATGCCAATCCAATCTCCTGGATGCTGGGTTCACAAGAAGATGAATCCGCACTAATGGCGAGAAGGAAGTTGTTTTCAAAGGGATTTAAAAAAGGTTCATCAATGAGGGTACCAGGGGTGATGATGCGAACCACGCGACGCTCGAACTCGGGCTTCTGACCGTTCGTGTAACGCGGAAACTCCTCGCACATGGCAACGAAGAGCTTGTGCTGCTGAACCAACACCTTGAGGTGCTTGTCAAGGTGCATGATCGGAAAACCACACATGAGGACGTCCTGCTTATCCCAAACGCGAGAAGTTAGTTTGATGCCGAGCAGACGCGCGACTTGATTGGCTTGGTCAAAGTATGACTAATGGCGGGGTGTTAACACGATGAGAGGCGTCTTCGGTAGTTCATACCTCATAGAATTGACCGACGCGGGTGAGAAGAATGCAATGAGGGAACCTGGATCGATTTGTCAAGATCCCGGTGGCAAGTGAGTTACGTGGCTGCCCCGCAGAAACACCTGCTTCTGGCAAGATGGTTTCTGGCGCTACAGGCGAGACAGTTTTGGGCTTGCGACCACGCCTAGGCCGCGCCGAGTCTTGTGCCACCGAGCAGATCAGCACGAGATGACGACATGGTGAATGACAATACCTTGTGCAACGGATTCGCTAGTTGTCAGGCAGGATTGCCGGCGTGTCCTTGGAACTTTGCCGTTGTCCACATCGGGCTGTATGGTCGGGAGGGGTGGAACTGCAAGTCGTTTTGGGAGTTCGGAGAAGGGTTTCTTCGTAACGGTGGGTTGACGGGCTGTGTGGAGAGGGGAAGAATGAAAGGGGCGGACGCGACGGAGGACGAGGGACATGCAACAGGGCGGGGAGGAGGAGGAGCTTGTATGCGCGACGGTGGCGCGGTACGGTCGGAGCTTTAAAAACGGGTTGGACAAGTTTCTGCTCGTCCTTGCTCGCTTCTTCATCACCAAAATGTCTTTTGCAGGCAGACGCAGAGGAAACAAAGTCAAGAAGGGCGTTCAGTTCACGCTCATGGTTGTCGGTTCGTCCCTTTTCTCCCCGTTTCCCCCTTCACTTCACTCACCCCCCACCCAGGTGCCTCTGGAACTGGCCGCACAACTTTTGTCAACACCCTTTGCGAGTCTGAAGTCCTTGCCCACAAGGTCTCTGACAATCCTGACACCGCCCACATCGAGGAGGGCATCAGGATCAAACCTGTCAACGTCGGTATGTCTGTCCCCCGTTCGTCCGGTTCCCTCCCATCCTAACCCCACTCCTGCAGAACTCGAGGAGGATGGCGTTCGTATTGCTCTCACCATTGTTGACACTCCGGGTTTTGGCGACAACATTGACAATGAGTTCGCGTTAGTATCTACTTGTTGTCTTGGCACCCTTCTCCTAACAAGACCACTTAGCTTCCAAGAGATCGTCGGATACCTTGAACGACAATACGATGACATCTTGGCCGAAGAGTCTCGCATCAAGCGTAACCCCCGCTTCCGCGACAACAGGGTTCACGCTTTGCTTTACTTCATCCCTCCCACAGGGCACGCGTACGTAAGAGCAATTTTGAACAAGGACTGTTAATTCATATTTGGATGACAGTCTAAGGGAGATGGACATTGAATTGATGCGTCGCTTGTCCCCTCGTGTCAATGTTATCCCTGTCATTGGCAAGGCCGACTCATTGACTCCCAGTGAGCTTCGGGGGTTCAAGAAACGGGTTAGTGGTCTACGTGGGCTCACTGACTCATTACTTATCGTGCACCTAGATCATGGAGGACATTGAACACTATGATATTCCTGTGTACAATTTCCCATACGACGTCGAGGAAGATGATGAAGAGACCGTTCAGGACAACAGCGAGCTTCGGGTGAACAAATCAAACATATTGAACTCCTTGAATATATTGCTGATCCCAAGCAGGCACTACTTCCCTTTGCCATCATTGGATCTGAAGAAGAAATTGATCTTGACGGACAACCTGTTCGAGCCAGAATATACCCATGGGGTATTGCCGAAGTTGACAATCCAAAGCATTCGGATTTTAGCAGGCTCCGAAGTGCCCTATTGAAGTATTTTTTTCTATGTATTCTTTCTCGTGCCTCACTAACAGGAGACTAGTTCACACCTTGGGGATTTGAAGTCGCTCACTCACGACGTCTTGTACGAGACTTACCGTACCGAGAAGCTGTCCAGGACGGTGCATGCGGACACCCAGTACGGTTGTGCCATTTTCGCTTGGTATCGTGTTGCTAAGTTGCCTATTGTGCCAGCGATTCTTCTATTCTCCCAGAAGAACTTGCAACACAGAGCGTCCGTCTCAAAGAAGAACAGCTTCGTCGGGAGGAAGAGAAGGTGCGTCAGTTGCCAGTTACACGCATTCGACATGTTGATTGCTTTGTAGCTTCGTGAGATTGAACTCAAGGTACAGCGTGAGATCAACGAAAAGCGCCAGGAGCTTTTGGCGAAGGAGGAATCTCTCAGGTGTGTAGCGCATTATGTTGGATAGCATGGAAGCTAATGGTGTACTACTCGGCAGAAATTTGGAGAGTCGACTGGCAGCTCAAGGGTCGCAGGCCGAGTTCCGGGACTGATGGCACTCGGGCGCCCGAATTTGTTCGACATTTGCGGTCGACACGTATACCCGATGTCTGTCCATTCGTTACTCCTTTGTCTGTCCACTCCACTCGTTTCTGGCTGTTTACTGTGCGACACTATTACCGGATAATCCATTGACATTCCTTACGAGTTTATCTGTTTTTCTTGCTGCGCGTCGAGTTGTTTAATCATACTTTTTCTTCTCTGAATGCAATTCGGTCGTGGAGTGAATAGCGTTATTTCCCGTGAATGTTGATATAGATATTCAACCTCCGACGATCCTGACGGGTGCGACACCCTGTCGGCGGGTGTCATTTCCACGTCCTCGTCGTTCTTCACGTCCTCAACGCCGCCCCGCCGTCGTACTTCATGCTCACCAGCGTCGTGCTCACCGTGTAGCACTTCCACCGGCCCTTACTCCACCCACCTATTGGACTGATAAACTTGGCACTGACTCGACAATTGTTCAAGCCGGTTGACCCACCGTTCTTGCAGACACACATCGCCCTCCCGCCTGCCTCCCAAACCATCCTTATACCAGGCCGACACCCATTTTTAACGTGACGGTATGGTGCTCGAATTTTCTGCCCATCATCCTGCAGTCCTCCAGCGATCCCGCCGGTGGCCTGATCACTCATCCGGCTCCCCAGTTTCTACCTCGTCTTCGTCTCCAGCCAATTCCTCTTCTCCCCAACCTACCGTACCACAACGTCGCCGTTCCTTGGCAGTAAACTTCCCTCCAGCCGTCCCGCCTCCTAGTCAACCGATTCCTCACCTTCCTCATCCTTCACCAGCGTTCTCTACTGACGAAGGGGCAACCTCGACGACAGGTATCCCGGACGACCCCCAGTTCACTGCAAGGCACCGATCCAGTACGAGTGCCAGCCAAAATTCTTACAGTCGCACTGCCGTGTCTGCCAACTTGGCAGCCGTTGCTGCCTTTCCTCACAACCGACACCACGTTTCAACTTCGACCCCTGTCTCCAATTCCAATAGCCCTCAACCGTTGTCGAGCACCGTTGCTTACGTTACCATGCAAGCTTCGTCCGAGCCTGCACCAACCAGTATGGCACGTCCCAGTCACTTGAATACTCAATCAAGTACGCAGGATATAATGCCAGACCGTCTATTGCTTTCCCCCCATCATCCACACTCGTCCCCTGAATCACGACCTTCCTCGCGTCGCGCATTGACAAGGGCGCTGGAGCTTGCACGAGAAGCAGTTCAACTTGATGCAACGAATGATGACCCCCACGCTGCCGTGATAGCGTACGGTAGGAGTGTTGCTCTCCTGAGCGAAGTCATGGAACGAGTACGAAGAGGCGAAGATTCTTCAGATGGGCGCAGGAAGAATGGACGAAGGCGCAGTGTTGTCGCTCAGGAGGAGGAAGTCAGGCGGCTGAAATCAATAGTATGTTACACCCGTGACACAGCTCAGAATTTAGCTCATTAGATGGTCCTTTCAGCACGATACATATGCTGATAGGATGAATATATTGAGCCTCATATACAGCATACCACCCATCCCTCATTCTCCTTCCTCGGTGTATGCTCCTTCCTCCTCAACGGAGTCAACACAGCCGCCGTCCCCCACCTCCCTATCCCAGTCATCGGATTCACATACGTCCTCCTCTTCCGTCACTGAGCACACCCAGGACGATCCCCACTATCCGGTTCTGAATGACGACCCTGATGATGAGCAGGACGCACATGAGGGCATCGGCTCTGCGATGCTGAACGCTGCTCATCTCTCACGCGACTTTTCCTCAGGCTCATTAGCACAACACCCTTATGCAGCGTCAACGGACACGGACTCGTCCCCCGGCAGCAAGCAGGCTACCCTTAGTCGGACTTCGACTCTTCCTGTGAATCGCACCCAACATCAATCGCCAGTCATTGGTAGACCTAGAGCAGCTTCTGTGCTCCCTCCTGCTGCGCCACCTCCAATATCATCACCCCCACCCCCACCCCCAGAGTTATCGTTAACTTATAACCCTACAATTCCCTCTGCACAAACGGCGCGATTTTTGGAGGTTACTCGGCCCCGCGGAAACTCTGTCGGTCACTCACGGACCGGCTCTGGAACCAGGCTCACTTCAGTCACAGAAGAAGGTGTCAGGATTGATGGCCTTTCACAGGCAGACGACATTCAATTCGAGGATGATTTAACTGCTTCTCTTCCTCGACGTCCTGATACCCCGCGCCTAGCGAAACGTGACTCCCACCCACTTCCCCCACTTCCTTCCCCGACCAGTGTAGCTCATCCGTTTCGTACTGCTATGGCGCCAACGACCACTTCGAGACCTGCAGGATCTCCGGTCCCTGCCCAGTTTATTCCTTCTCGCCCTCGAGGGGAGTCACTGAGCGTGACGGGGGGTCAGCCCTTGATCAACTCATCAATTGCAATGGGCACAATACATCAACGTCGGAGCAAGATGTCGGCACCACCCTCTACTACCCCTACGACGTCCTCATCACCTACCGAATCGAACCCTCCATCTTCGTTCACACATCCGCCTGCCAAAACACCAACTTCTCCCTCGAGTTCGGGAACTGCTCCAACTCCCGGACGGAGCCGTGCCTCTTCTCAGCCAGGCCGTCGACCATCCGTCGTCAATGGTCGGATATCTCCTTTTGAACCCCAACGCCCTCCGCTGCCCCAGACCACGCTTCCGAACGGGCGCAAAATTTCTACCTCATCGAAGCAGAATCAGAACATCACCCTCAATGTACAGATTCAATCACAGCTCGTCACACAGACTGAACTCCTCTCCCCTCCTGCCTTGTCACTTCTTCCTCCGCCCGCGATGCTTACGAACATTCCCACCACTCCAACCTCTCCACTTCCGCCCGCCCCGCCAACCGACAGTCAAAGAAAACCCTACCACATGATGACGCTTCTTGCGAACACGATGAATTCAAGATCAGGTGGATATATCACGCGGCGGCTACATGTCCCCCAGGGCGTCTGGTCACAAGGAGGAGCAAAACTTGCCAATGTCCCAGAAAAGGTACGCGTTGTGGAAGTGCTGTGCTCTGCTTTGGAGGAGATGCAGCAATCAAGCGTCGAGTTTTTCGGTGCCGGTAGCGTGTGTAGTGGGCTAGCCCTTGGGATTGGAAGTGTCGGGCGGAAAGAGGCGGAAGCGTGGGTGAGCAAGCTTGAGGAGTTCTCGTCTATATGCGACAGTGTCGTTGCAAATTTTGGCAAAAAACTCGGCGTAGGGGAAGGATTCGTCTCAAAGAAAAGTGGGGTAAGTGATACGGCGTATGGTCAGGGCCATAACGAACTCACGTAACATGCTAGGTGACATCATGGGGCGGAAAGCTGACTCGACAATTTGACAAGTTTACCAACGGTAAAAAGTACGTGATTTCTTGTTATCTCGGTGTGTATTGGCAGCTCATCAAATACGATAGTCTTGACTCGCCTGCGGCGTACGTGGCTGGATTGGGTAGACTGTTCACGCACGCTCAACTGCTTGATGAACATTCAAAAGCACTACTCTCGCAACCCATGGCACCTATTTATATCGCGTTTCCTGTTGATCTGAAAACAGCCGCAGAGGTCAAGCTGAAACGCGCTTCAGAATTCTTCGCCAGTGTCGTTCTGACGTTTGTCATTCGTGACCTTGCCCAGTTGTTGGACAAGTACGCGAAGAAGTGCGAGAAGTGGCTCGCAGAGTGATTAGAGATTGGAACGGATTTTGTTGTGGTGTAGTATTCTTTTCGTGAGGCATATGTATTTTATCATCTGGGACTAGACTGTTCAGCGACATCTGTTCTTTCATCTGACTTCTTTGCAATGGTCTGTCCGCGGCGGGCTTGTTTTTCGTCGCTCCCTCTTAATCCATCTCCCTCTTCGACTTCCTCCACTAATACAGCATACTCTTTGAAACTATGCATAGCGCAAGACATGCAATCAGGATTTCCTACAGATCGAATGCGACAGAGGACTCTGAATGGAAAGGAAATTCCAGCTAGGTTGGTATGGTCTGACTGCACTCCGTTTCAGGAGTTGGGGATCGCCCTCGTAGGCGTGTTATCACCTGCATTCGCCGATCTAGGACCTAGATGAGCACACGAATATGCAGGGCGTAAGGGACCCACTGTAGTCAAGCCGAAGGTGTTCATCAGGACATTCCTCGTCGGAATCCAGCAATGGGTCAGAGTTGAGAACTGTGTGCCAAGCATCTGTAATAATGAATGCACCGGGTGAGCTACGGACGCGAAGTTTTGCAAGAACCACATACGCTGTAGCATGGTGCGAGGTGGGCCGGAGGGCACACTGGCCCGTCTGGTTCTAAGAGGTCGTGGAGGTCGTGGACCAGGATTGGACATGTTGGGTCTGCGGGAACGGTGCATGTCCATAGACACCCGACGATGCGCGGGCAACGTCTGAGGGTGTCTTTGGCGTTGACGTTCCAGTGCCGTTGACTGGATAGGCACAACTGTGACCTTTCTCAGAAAAATGAAGGTTGGCTAGGAACATGCAAACCTACGGTCAGACCGACGACCCTGGGCCCCTCTCGGGGTCGGCTCGGCGTGAATAGCGACACGCCCACCCTCGTGTGGTGATGGCTCGCTGTCAGCCGTTCTCCCAGCTTTCCTTTTCCTGGGTGCGACCGAAGGCATGTCTTCCGTCTCTAGTCTGCGCGGGTTGGCTGTTGTCTTTTTCTTGGGTAGTTCTACCTTTTCTGACATGATGACAGGCACTGTAACGGATCCCCTGCTTGACGGGCGACTGTGACGACGAAAAAAATGAACTGATTTGGGAGCGTCTTCGTACCTTTTGGCAAGCCTGGCCACGGACTGTGCCGCACATGTACTTTCAAACATCCCCCGGTCAACATCTCCTCGGGCACCCTCGTGGTCCGCACTTTGTTCTTACTGATGCATGTATGAGCTGAACGACGGATGATCAAGGTGCCCCACGCGGCCCTTTGGAGCTCCTGATGTCCGTGGAGAGCCGAGACTCGCGATAAAGAACCACCCCGCATTGGAACTGGTATGTTTTTGCTACTGGCGAACTTATTTTTGGTTTCGCGTTATGTTATACTAATACATTCATATCGCGAGCCGTAGAGTGGCGCCTTGTACGTCGAGCGGCTCCCTGACGATATCGCTCACTTCTTCCGAATACCAGCTCCTGACATCGTTCCCCCTCGTTCAAGTTGCAGCCCACACGAGCTTCACGATTGACCAGGGCCTTCGAACATTTCTATCATCACGGCGCTCTCATTCATCGCCTCAGTACCCCAGGTGAGTACCAGCACATATTGGTGAAACTCACCAGCCACGCGTGGTTCGCGCCAGGTATCAGAGAGACATGTACTAGGGCAGAGCACCCAGTTTTGGTGCTGTCCTGTCGTCTTCACTTCTCAATGATATGGACAGTTCGCACCAGTCATTCGACCAGGAAATTACTCCGAATGAATGCTCCATCCGATACACGACCGTTGCCTACACATTGTCCCCCTTCCTCGAAAGGCGTCACGCGAGTACAGATTGACATTAATGATGTTTACACAACATTAATACTGAAAATATCAGCTGTGAACTAGGCAGAAATAGTACATTGAAGATCCTTCCAATGTGTTGTGGGACGAAGACGAAGCTCGTTCACGTACGATAAATAAATGCAATAAAACTCTCGGCAAAGAATTTTTGATGCGCGGACGGGATTAGCGCAAACAGTAGGGATGGATTTATTCCGCTAAAAATGAATGGAATAGAGAGTGGAAGGAATGTAGCAACAGGAGTAAACAATATCAATGAGCACGGCAGGCAATCAATAAAGTTCACCAGAATTCTCGGACGCACTCCAGGACTTCAACCACGACAGAACTCCTGTACATCAGGGCATGATCAGCGCCTTTGACAACCTTCACATCACATCGATCTTCGCCCATCGTACGCTCCATCCATCTCACCGCATTCTCTGCAATCTTTTCGTCTCGGTCACCGTACCACACCCGAACCTTGTGGGGGTAATCGGTATATGAGAAGCCCCAAGGACGATTGTCGTGGTTCAGGATCTGCAGTAGGTCGCTGTGGGTGCCTTTCGACGCTTCAGCATGCGACGCAGCAATCAGAGCGTTTCCGAGTGCAGCTTGGTATGAACTCGAGGTGGTCGTAATTACGCTGCTGTACGGTGAAGAGAGAACGCTGTTCCTCGGCGAGGAAGGTACGCTTGGCGGACTTGACCTAGGACCAGCCGCCCCGGGTGCACTGAATGAGATTGAGCGTCGTCCTGTCTGCCTGGGAGGGGGTGATTTGATAACGGACTTCTCGATGTTAGTGTCGACCAATCGAATAGGGTTCATTGGCCTTATTGGCTGAGGTACGTTCTTTGGGGACGGCGTCAACGTACGAGGTACTGGGCTCGTGGGCTGGTTGTTCCAGTCGAAGTCATTCAAGCCTAATCCAACGTCAACGGAAATAGGCTGAGGGAGTTGTGGGCTAGGCAAATTCCCCTTGTCGACCTTGAGGCCGTTAGCACCTGATCTACCCTTTAACGAGCCCATTGACCGGAGGGTCTTCAGTTTCTTCCCCACAGTTGATTGATGTGCTGTTTCCGCTGCCGGTGAGGGAGGCTGAGATTGAGATTGAGATGCAGATTTGGATGGTTTCAGCCGGCCAAGAATACCCCGGGAAGCTTTCCGTCTCGTTTGCTGATTCATAGACCGCGCCCCAAGCGTGCTCTGGCTCCCGAACCGACCGTCAAAGTCCCTCAAATCATCATAATCGCTGAACAAACTCGATGCAACACTCATCCGCCTCCTCGGGTCCGATTGGGATGGATAAACACTAGAGTTGTAGACACTAGAGTTGCTGAGTTGCTCGGGCTGTGACAGTGAATCAAAGTCCGCGGTGGTATCTGATTGGATGTAATAAGGTTTGCTTGGAGATGGCGGAGCTGTATAACCTATTCCGCGATAGGCGACCGTTGGGGGCTTTCCGAGCATCCACGCCTGTATTTTCCACTCCGCAGCTTGCGCGGTCTTCAGAATGCCATTGGGGACATACTTTAACCACTTGTAACCGCCTACGGGTCGTTCTCAGTGATCAGTACTGTGTGGTGAGGATGTTTCATACCGCTTTCGCCACCACCGATCCATGGAGCCAGTAGACAGAGATCACCCCTGATGCGCTCAGGTACCCGATTTGCGAAGGACAAGGCATACGGAGCTCCAGCGGAGTGGGCCATAACACTACATTCGTAGATTTGGAGCTGATCGAGTACTTCTTCCACAACAGAAGCCCATTCCATAATACCACGGGCAGATTTTGATTGAGGTACATCAGTGCGACCAAGGCCCCATCTAACGCGTTTCGTGTGAGCTCTCATCGACATCATGACCGCGAATTAGTTTACCTATCAATAGCAATTAACCGGAGGCCAAGGCAGTCGGCCATTTCATCGTAAAGACCCATGATATGTCTTACGCAACCCAGCCCAAGAAAGACAACAAGCGGAAAGCCATTTGGGTCTCCCATGTCCGCGAGACTAACGGTAAGTGGATGGTCTAACGAAGCATGTGGGTATCGTGTGAGCTTCAGTAGGGTCGTTAATCGTGCGGACCGCAGGTATTCGGCAATCGCTTGTGATGTGGATGTTGGAGATACGGAGAACTGAACTGGGTCGAATGACTGCTGGGACGCATGTCCGGAAGCTGTTGAGGATGAATGGGTATGTGGATCTGAGGCGGCAGCACGGACGCCAAGACGGACGCTGGAGCCATCAGAAGTATTTGAGGGGCAAGAAGCCAGGGGTGGGGCGCGAGGTCCATTAGAAGGTGGAGCTGTTACTTGGGAATTCTTTTGGTTGTTGTATGTCCGTCTGACTTCGTGTTCAATACTGTCCATCGACGACCGACTGAGAAGTTCGGCTTCCTCGTCAGGTGTCAGAGGCTCCGGCTCGGATTCCTCTTCCTCCGGACCTGGTAATAAAGTGCCATTACCATGGCCATGTACGGATGGTGTGCGGGTGCGTTCAAGGGTATGTGGCGCATGATTGCGAATAATTTCAGATATAGAGGGAATTATAGTTCG
>JBBPRU010000144.1:0-14758 GCA_038093245.1 Boletus holoroseus
CCCGCTCAAGTCGTTGTATCTCGAGGGCACGTGTGACGTGGATGATGAGAATATGGTTTGGTTCAAGGGAAATATAGACCAGTTTGTGTTTTCCAGACAGCATCCAAAGCGGTGAATGGGATCACCGGTCGTGGATTGGGTACATTCGATTGTAATGCGACCAGTTTTCCGCTACCTCCACTTCCGGACTCGGAACGACATTCAACGTTCAGTTCACGTGCTCTCTGGTCCGTTCCATAACAAGCTGAAGTAGGGTTAATTGAGATCGTCAATGACGCGGCACATGGTTCGGCGATCGCTGCCACATTACGCTTCATGTGGTTTCCGGTACCTATCCTCGTCTCTGACGAGGAATAGCAGCACACTGCTGATCAAGACAACAACCTATACATACGGAAGCGATCAGCGGAGAGCCAAACAAATCTGAGTGTTCCGAAACACCCCCACCAGGTGGATATAAAACAAGAGCAGAGGTGTGGTGTTGATCGTTGCGGTGAGAATGCTACCCATGATGACCGGGGAGAGGGCACTCCCTGCATTGGACACCACCTCGATAGCTGCCAATGCTTCTCCTAGGAACTCGTTGACGTCAGTGCCAATTCCACGTGGGTGATGTCAAAATATGACCTTGCTTCAGTGGATTAACCGATCCAGCGACGAGGCTACGGATCGTAGGAATATGTATGGAGGAAAATCCAATGCAAATGCCAGCTGTATGATACTAGTGAAGAGACGGACAAAAAGATCGTTACTAAACGCTCACAGAAGATCAACGCTTGGGTTGTCGTAGATGCGGCTGCACCCAGGTAAAAGATTGCCGCGATGACGCATGCCACAAAAGCCAAGTGTACATCCAAATGATCCGAGGTCTCTAATTCCAATTCTTCCCCGTTGTTTGTATCTTCTTCTGCGGGAGGGGAACGTATGATTCTTCGGCTGTAGTACGGACGCAAAAAGCGAATGAGAGGCGGAACGATCAGCATCAAGACGATCGTGCTGCTGACAGTGGTGATGGTGAGGAAAAGACCAGTCTAGAGTCAAGATGATCAATTTTCACCCGGACGGCTTTATACTGATACTCACATCCGCAGGCGTGAGGTGGTATTTTGATGTAACAAGCACCAACCATGCGGCCGCAGCGTAGTTATTGGCGACCATAAACATGAAGATGTGTGCTGCACACCAAGCGAGTCGCCAATTGCGAGTCCCACCCAATTTGCGAGTCGGTATGAGCAACTTCAACGATTCGAAAATGAGCAATGGGGTTGTGGAGAGCATCCCGTTAGAGGATTCCTGGCGTATGAGGGACAGTGCGTTTCTTTTTTCCTCTGGGAAAGATTCGGGCAAGACAGAAACGACGTATATGAATGTGGCGACAAATATTGCGCCAGCCATGTAGAACACGATTAGAGGGTTGCCCGTTTTCGTTGTAATGGTTCCTCCTAGAGCATATGATATACAAGTGCCTGCAAGAGATGATCTGAGAAAAGGTGCGAAATCTCCGAGCGAGATCTGGACCTAGCGTAGCCCAACCAGTTATCTTACTCAGCGCGGCAGTTCTTGAAGGTGGAATCAGACCCATCAAGGAGGACGCGAGTTTGAAACATGCCTGTCTTCCGGGACACATACGTCGACAGTGTACATGTTGACGAGATAACCATAGATGAAAGTACCGGAGAACGTTTGTAATAGCATCCCCACAAGGAGGACCCAGTCAGCAAGCCAATCTGGCATATACTGTGATCCGGGTATCAAGCAATTCCCCATGATCCCGGCGATAAGTGGAAGTATGAAGGCAGGTTTCCTCCCGTAATGCGACGAAATGCGACTTGCGATGCCACATCCAACCATCGCTGGAATGCTTATCAACAGCTGCAGCAGTCGAAAACAGTATAAACACACTTAGAATGCCTTCCATCGCACCGACTATTGCGATAATGGCCGCAAAATACCGCTCTATCTCAGGGGCATCGCAGAATTCGGGGGGGATTGGACCACCTGCTGGGAGAGTGGCTGGATCACCGTGTGATATGTTCCAGAACTTGCAGACAGCTCGTCGTACAAGTTCAACGATAGTAGTTGATGGTATCTGGGCCGCCAGCCTTGTTGCTAGTGCGACTGGAATAATGAGTATCTCTGGTGAAAATCTGAACCGCTCCCTCGGTAAAATCCCACCCAATCGGCCAGGTGGTCGAGAGTCTCCGAGTAGAAGGGCAGTTTCGGACGTCGCTAGGTTCTGGGAAGACATGATAGAAGTCTATCACCTACCGAGCTAATCAGCTAAGCATTCAAAACTGCGGTACGTGGAGACGAATGCCGAGCGCCGGTCCACGTACGCGTACTAATCAATTCTGCTGGGAATGACACGTTTCTGTCTGCACTGCTTTATTAATTCATCATCACGCATGATTTCTACAGGGAAGTGGCCAGATAAGTACGTGCTCTCAAGAGATCCGACGGGCGAGTAGATGTGTCCTATTGACAGGCTGGCATGGTTCATCATGACTGGCATCCAGCCGCAGGTTATGACGTCCAAATGTTTGTACTCACCACGAGAAATGTACTTGCTGTGTAGGAAGATGAGTCACGAGCGTTATCACTGGCATCCGAAGGAGCTTCGCTACGCCCAGGATTCCCACACAACGGTCCAGGACAGTTTTGGACCGGAAACACCACCATCAATCAGTATTTGCACTCGTTAGTTTTTGGTGGCGGCCGATGGTAGCCGATGGTAGCTGTCAAGTCGAAGTTGTATCTCGAGGGCACATGTGACTAGATATACGGCCGAATTTCGGCAGAAACCCCGTTTTAGTAAGAAACTCCCACGATCGAGAACTTGGTCAACAAATAACCACAAATATTGTCCCCCCCATTGTGGATGAAGAGGATGTGGTGACAACTTCTCCACCTCCGGACTCAGAACGACGTTCAATGTTTGCGTATTCTCCGGTCCGTTCCATAACAAGATGAAGCAAGGTTGGTTGAGATCGTCAATGATGCAGAGGCACTCAGACACTCCCGACGGCCTCGAACTCGGATTGTGCCGCCAATACGTCCACAAGACTCGCCTCTCGACAAACTCAAAGAGTCGGATGCAGCGCTCGCCAACGTATGAAATGAGTTGGAATTGCCCTATTCCCTCAGATTGTTGTATGTGCAAGAGGATGATCTCGGTGAAACCAAAGGAATTACGTGAATGCCTATTCTTGTAGATCATATGGCGCTACCCATGTAATGTTCATGTATGACATTGTGAATAGAAGCCTTGACTCGGAATCGTCAATAGCACACCGACGAGTACTACTCAACGTGGTCTAGTAAAGTAACGTTTGCTGCATGGTTCGGCGACCGCTGCCACATTACGCTTCATGCGGTTTCCGGTACCTATCCACGTCTCTGATGAAGAATAGTAGCATACTACTGATCAAGATAACGACCTATATACACAAAAGTGATCAGCGGAGAGCCAAACAAATTCGAGTGTTCAACACCCCCACCAGGTGGATATAAAACGAGAGCAGAGGTGTCATGTTGATCGTTGTGGTGAGAATGCCTATGATGACCGGGGAGAGGGCACTCCCTGCATTGGACACCACCTCAATAGCTGCCAATGCTTCTCCTAGGAACTCGTTGGTGTCAGTGCCAATTCCACGTGGGTGATATCAAAATATGACCTTGCTTCAGTGGATCAACCGATCCAGCGACGAGGCTGCGGATCGTAGGGGTCTGTATATACGAGAATCCAATGCCGATGCCGGCTGTATGATACTAGTGCAGAGACGAACGAGGAGATCGTTACTGAACGCTTACAGAAGATCAACGCTTGGATTGTCGTGGATGCGGCTGCACCCAGGGAAGAGATTACTGCGATGACACATCCCACAAAAGCCAAGTGTACATCCAAACGATCCGAGGTCTCCAATTCCAGTTCTTCGCCGTCGTTTATATCTTCTTCTGGGATAGGGAAGCGTACGATTCGTTGGCTGTAGTACGGACGCAAAAAGCGAATGAGAAGTGGAACGATCAGCATCAAGACGATCGTGCTGCTGATGGTGGTGGTGGTGGTGGAGAAAAGACCAAGCTAAAGTGAAGATGATCAACGTTCAGCGGAACAACTTTATACTGATACTCACATCCGCATGCGTGAGGTGTTTTGATATGGAAATCACCAACCATACGTTCGGAGTGGCATTGGCGATCACGAACATGAGGATATGTGCTGCACACCAAGCGAGTCGCCAATTGCGAGTTCCGTCCAAATTGCGAGTCGGTATGAGCAACTTCAATGGCTCGAAAATGAACAATGGGGTTGTGGGGAGCATCTCGTTAGAGGATTCCTGGCGTATGAGGGACAGTGCGCTTCTTTTTTCCTCTGGGAAAGATTCGGGCAAGACAGAAACGACGTATATGAATGTGGCGACAAATATTGCGCCAGCCATGTAGAATACGACCAGAGGGTTGCCCGTTTTCGTTGTAATGGTTCCTCCTAGAGCATGTGATATACAAGTGCCTGCAAGAGATGATCTGAGAAAAGGTGCGAAATCTTCGAGTGAGATCTGGACCTAGCGTAGCCCAACCAGTTATCTTACTCAGCGCGGCAGTTCTTGAATGTGGAATCAGACCCAGTAAGGAAGACGCGAGTTTGAAACATGCCTGTCTTCCGGGACACATACGTCGACAGTGTATATGTTGACGAGATAACCATAGATGAAAGGACCGGAGAACAGTTGGAATAGCATCCCCACAAGGAGGACCCAGTCAGCAAGCCAACCTGGCGCATATTGCGACCCGGGTATCAAGCAGCTCCCCATGATTCCGGCGATGAGCACAAGTAAGAAGGCGGGTTTCCTCCCGTAATGCGATGAAATGCGACTTGCTATGCCACATCCAGCCACCGCTGGAATGTTTGTCAACAACTGCAGCAGTGCAGTGGAAAACAGTAAACACACTTAGAATGAGAATGCCTTCGTCACACCGAATATTGCGATAATGGCCACAAAATGTCGCCCCATCCCAGGGACATCGCAGAATTCGGGGGGGATCGAACCACCCGCTGGGAGAGTGGCTGGATCACCGTGTGATATGCCCCAGAACCTACAGACAGCTCGTCGTACAAGTTCAATGATCGTAGTTGATGGTATCTGGGTCGCCAGCCGTGTTGCGAGTGCGACTGGAATAATGAATATTTCTGGTGAAAATCTGAATCGCTCCCTTGATAAAATCCCACCCGACCGGCCAGGTGGTCGAGAGTCTCCGGGTAGAAGGGCAGTTTCGGACGTCGCTTGGTTCTGGGAAGACATGATAGAAGTCTATCACCTACCGAGCTAATCAGCTGAGCATTCAAAACTGGGGTGCGTGAAGAACGAATGCCGGGCGCCGGTTCACGTATGCGTAATAATCAATTTTGTTGGGAAACACGTTTCTGCACTGCTTTATTAATGCATCAATCACGCATGATTTCTACGGGGAAATGGCCAGATAAGTACGTGCCTTCAGGAGATCCGACGGGCGAGTAAATGTGTCCCAGACTGGCATGGTTCATCATGACTACCATCCAGTTGCAGGTTATGAGTCATGACGTCCAAGTGTTCGCCGAGCGAACCGCTGATGAATCAAAGACTTTGCATTGCGGTGCTCACCACAAGAAATGTACATGCTGTGTAGTCGGTGCATAGCATGTCGATGAACTTGAATTGGACGTGTCACGAGGAACGACCGCGCTACATACCGCCCAGGGTTCCCACGTAACGGTCCTGGACTGTCACTTGGACCGTTGGAAATACCACTCCCAAGGGTCGATAGGTCGACCAGGTTGACGTGTGATCAGCGTGGTAAACTCGTGGACAAGCCTGATATCGACCCTAGTTGTTGATGTTCATACCGAGCTGTAGGCTTCGTTTGTTTCCCAATTGATATCTCAAGTACATCACAAAAATTGCAAAATCGTGAGATTGCCTGATATGGCTGAGTTTCCTGTCCTGTCCAGACCAGAACAACAACCGCCAGTCACTGGGTTCTGCCTCTCAGAAAGTGCGCAATTGAATTGATCATGAAAAGGCATCTAGGCTCTTCACAGAAATGTTATTCGATCCACCGATTAGACAATACCAAAACGAACATATCACTATCAACTCTCCAATGCGAGATCGTACAGGGGCATCCAGTGTGCTCGACTTGCAGACTCAGTGTTGAGACATTTGAGCCAAATAGTCAGAGAGCTACGTAGTTCATGTCAAGGAAATTCAAACACTGAGGGGATAGTGGACATACCTTCAAAGCGCCCGTTCGGATGCTCTCACCCACGTTTTGAACATCAGGATTCGCCATCACTCTAGCAATAGCATCTCTCGCAGCAACCTCTAGATTCGCAAGGCTACCGTCACCCAGCTGCCCTCCCTCAGACCAACCGCGCTCGAGTTCTTCTTCTTCCTCGCGGCCAAAGTATTGAGACGAAGAGATCGAGGTTGCCCCTTGGAAGTTGGATAGCCGTTGTTTCGACTCGGCAACGAAAGTAGGGTCATAATCATTTCGTCCAAAAAACATATCCGAAGAAATGGCCTTCTGAGTTCCAAATTTTTCCCGTGCCGTGGTAGGTGCGTCGTCAGCTGGTGTGCTACAAGTGACAAAAATGCTCAGCCGAAGGTTCGCAGATGAAATGATTGGATACGCACCTAGATCGCGTGCTAGACGATGTCTGTGACGCAGTGGGGACACTACCAAAGCCTAATTTGCGGAAACCCATTCCCAACCTCTCAAGATCCTGGCTGTTTCCTTTCTGAACGTCCACTTTGCCAGGTACCGCTGTCGTGGTTGGGCTGGTGTTGGCAGCCTTGCCTTTCACATCCGCCTGGGCGGCCTGCTCAGCTTGTTTTCTGGCACGTTCTTCTTCCTCCTCGCGCTGCCGATCGTATCCAAGCTGCTTGATGCGTTCAGCTTCCTCGGCAGCTTTTCGTTCCGCCTCGGCAAAATCAATCTGTGTGGCGGCCTTCTTCGCTCCAAGACCTCCAAGTTTGCTCTTCTTCGCAGTGGCAGAAGTGTTAGTAAGAGTAGTAGCGGCTGGCCCTGAAGAGTTTAAACGTGAGGCACCCAGTTTGGCAGAACTATTGACTGTGGAGGAAGAAGTAGACCGCAGAGAGGCTGATGTTACCATGCGGGGAACAGGGCGACCGACTACGGGCGGAGCTGTGCCCGTGGTGGGGGGTGATGTAGGTTTAACGGGGGCAGGTTTATCCCAGGAAGAAAAGAAGTCGTCTTCCGCCTGCGAGATGGAATCGGTTGATGGGGACAAGTCCATTCCATCGACAACGACCCGGGTTGGGAATCTAGCGACCGGAATAAGCGTCTTTCAAAGTGCAGGATTCAGTAATACATACTTGATGGTGTCTTCCTTGACACGCTTGGCGAGTTCCTCCTTGTAAAGCTCCGCCGTTCTGCTCGAATACTTTTTCTTCGTGTCAGCGTCACTCAAGAGCGAGGCGCCGCCATGACGGGTGAAGAATTCTGTTGCAGATGCATTTCCACCGACTTTCATAGTCCGTAGTTGGTTCAATTGCCAGCTGTCTAGATTCGTCGAACTGTTCACTCCGGAGGTTTGAGGACATATGGAAGTCAGAAGATATTGTACCCACCGCACAAAACTGATATGCACGCCCATATTCCGATGTACGCTAGAGCAGTCCAGGCATATATAAATACCAAAAGTGACACTTGACCAAGTTGGGTTCCGGGCTTGACAGTCGAAGCATGTCTATCGATGATCATGAGGGTGGGACTGTGAGACTAGAAATTGTCTGACCTTGTTTCCTTTCTGTGCTCTGAGCACTTTGAACACCTTTTCTGACTCTGCTTTGGTAGGATCAGCCATCGTGGATTCAGACGTTCAGGTGCAGGTTAAAAGTCGACCTGTGCGATGGCGGAAGACAGCTGGATATTGACGTGTAATGTTCCGGGGTCCCCGGTTTAGTAGGTCGGCGGTAATCAGGGTCTTCGCTGCCGACTGGCTTGTCTTTGTTATCATGATACTACTACAGGTTCCAGATACGACTTAGTATCTCTGTTGCCAGTAACGTTCACTAACGTGGCCTAAAGGTCCATCGTGAAGCAGAATCACCGAGGCTATGATTGACACTTTGTAAGTAAAGTAGTGCGGCCCTGCAGCGTGCCGCCTCTCTGGCAGCAACTCGTCCAGATACGTACGTCGATATGGCGTTCTTTTTTCTTACGGTGACCCTAGCCAATCATGCCTGACATGACGGGCTCGCGTTAGCTGGACTGTCTATGCTCCATCATGTTTTCCCAGAACCAGACGCCGCCCAAAATTACCCACCTTCTCAGGGACACTCGACCAGCTAGTCAGTCGAGCAGGAATCCATCGAGGGAGTGATTCAGGCTTTCACGAGAGACAAGACTTGTTCCCATCGCACTTAGCATGCCAGATACTAACTACTACTTTTGTTAAACTCGTACAACGAGCAGTCTGCAGAATCTGGCACATGTTAATGGGTGATCCAACACCAATCCCAGTAGGAGGTCCTGCTAGTACAGAACTCTGCGATGCGCCTGAAGTAACGCGGTATTTTGCAATCGCAATCGCGATACTCGGCGTCACCGAAGGCCTTACCTGGGAACGTGGTGGATCCCAATCCTAAATACTGATACGATTCCATGCTCTGAGGAAACGTGGTGTCGATCACGATGGCATGTCACCAACGTGGACGCCAGCGGTCCCGGTGAATGCAGATCCACGGACAACACCAGGTTCCGAATGGTCAGGTCCCTCTTCACCGATCTAGGTGACCGGCTTCGGACGACCGCCGAAGCGGGGTGGGATGGGGTCGCGACCAGACAAGACGTTTTGTTCAACATCGAGAAGGGTGTGCGCGTTTTGTTTTGTCTTATGTGTGATCTCGTATTTTTTTGTTATCCAATGCGTCTAAGGTAGACGGTTCGTTGAGAGACGGTCCAAGGGAATGGACAGGGTACCTAGGGTTTTGTTTGCGGTACTGCGACGAAACTACTTGGTAATACATACTAGGTAGAATGGAAGTGTGTGCTATTTGGAAATTTTGGAGATAATGAGCCAATCGGGTCCTCGAACCAAACAAGACAAGATTCTCATCTTCCCCCCTGGACAGCTCGATTCGGGTTGGGGGAGCCAGAATAGAAGCTCACGCAGGACAGCGGGCGATACTCAAGATCGAGGGCAACCCCCCAACCAAAGTTAAAGCTAATCCCAAACGCCCACGTCTCCCTGGGTGTTGTCATGAATGCCGAACCAGGCGAGGTCACCGAAGGCAGTGCGGGGAACGGTAGGTGTCAAGAGGCAGAGTGAGAAGTGATATAGGGACATGGATACCTCGGCGACCGCGAATCATATCCAAGCTTGCCGAGAAGAAGCGAGTGCGTGGAGGTTTACTATCTCACCTACCTGGACACAGAAGCCCAGGGTGGCCGCCCTGATGCAGTGTGGGATAAGAGGTACCTTTTCTTGGATTTGTCAGGCAAATATATGTATGATGATGGAATGTGGCGTATCGTGAAACGGATGGCTTGCCCGGGGTGATTTTGGTGTGAGGAAGCGCCGGGAACACAGGGTGATGGAGCGTGTGTGCGCAGGTCTATATCAAGGAAGGGCAGCATATATAACGCACAGATCACAGCTTATTCGTTGACTCTCGAGTCTCCATTGCTCTGTTGCATTGTGTCACGAATGACGTCTAAAATGGCCGGTACGTACTGACCAGATGGATCTGCGTTGATACTGACCGTTGGACAAGATTGCCCGCTCATCGAAATCAACGCCAGTGACCGACCATGGGCGGTGACATTCTCAGCGAACGGCGAGTATCTCGTGAGTGGCGGTATCGTGGGGGTTCGAGTGTGGCGAGTGGAAGACAGGAAACCAATGGTAATAATGACAACAATAGGAAGTGTCTGGTGTCTCGCCGTGTCGAAGGATGGCAGATGGATTGCAGCGGGGACAGATTGGGGCTGGGTGTTTGTCTGGGACGCAAGGACATACAAAAAAGTCTTCGCGCGCTACGAAGGCGACGACGTCAACGGTGTCGATTTCTCGCCTGACTCGACTCGACTGGTTACGGCATCGAAGAATGGCACAGCCACCGTATGGGATATCACAACCCCCACCCCAGTGGTCGGTCCACTCCACCACGAGGATACGGTGATAGCAGCGAAATACTCGCCGCAAGGTGACCGGATCGCGACAGCAACTCCCAAATCCGTTCGAGTCTATGACAGCCACGATGGCCGCTTACTCGTGGATATCCCAACCAAAGTAACCTGGTTGTGGAACACTGGCCTCCTCTGGTCAAATGACCAGCTGTTCGTCGTATCTGACGCTAAAATCAAGCAAATTAAAGCATCCACCGGGTCAGTAGCCTCGGAATGGCCAATTCCAGATACCAACATGTTCCCGCGCATTGCCCTGCCGCAACATGGAAAATTTATCGTATACTCTGCAAATCGTACCGTCACGTTTTGGGACACGTCGACACATACCCAGCTTGGTCTCATCCAGCACGCTCAACCCATACGTTCAATCGCGTTCTCCCCAGACGACCAGTTTCTCGCAATCAGCGGAGAGCATGGGAAAACCACCATCAAACGTCTATCCTGCATCACTGTAAGCATCGTGTATTGTTGAATCACGGCTTATCTGAATAACTTTGCTGCCATTCCACCTTCCTTCGGTCGTATTTCCACGTGCTATTCAATTTATCACATTCCAGGAACCAGAAATTCATATCGACGACGCTGCACTCGATTTGTGGAGTCGCGATCAACTCGTGAACGCGGATGCATCATTGACGCAAGCGATCATTGATTCCCGAAATCCAAGCCATCATGTATTTGCTAGTCGAGCTCTCGTGAGAGCTCGTTCGCAAAAGTGGGACGCGGCGATTGATGATGCCAAAAAGGTTTCCTCTTCTCTACTCTCCCGCACGCTGTCCATGACACTAACTCACACCAAGTCCATCGAAATCCAGCGCTCCGTCATTGGCTACATTGCAAAGAGTGTAGCGCTTGTCGCCAAGGGGGAAAAGCATGCGGGCTATCGGACATGCGACATCGCGTTCGAACACTTCCATTCAACCCACGTTTCCTTTCTCCTTCTCATCAAGGTATGTATTCCGTGCACTCGAACTTGGTTGTCCCTCAGCTGCTCATGTTCCTGAGGCTATCATTGTGTTTATGGCCGGCGAGTGCGACGATGGGATATCTCGCTTAGACGACCTCATCGCTTCGCTGCCCTTCAACTCGATATGCTATGTGGTCCAGGCAAGTGCATGGTATGTTGACACACGGCAACGTCACCGCTAACATTTCTAGCAGGGATACATGTACCTTCTCGTTGGAAACTCGTGCATGGAGAACGGCGACTACAAGGGCGCGATACAATCGTTTGAGCGAGCACGAACCCGAATGCGGCACTACAGAAGCCGATCGCTTCTGGTGATCTCATTGGTAAGTCTCATTCTGACGATCTTGAGACGTATCGAAATCGGTCACCGTCTTTCACAGATATTTGGATGGAGGTTTGATGATCTCGGTATCACGATTCAGCAGCGTCTTTGTGAAGCCCTATATGCAGTTGGTCGCGTGAAGGAGGGGGGCAAGTTTCTTCTCGAAATGGTGAACGCCTTTGACGAAGGGGTCTATATCGGCGCACCCATCACCAAATGGATTTCTGGTGGGTTTGTGCTCCGTCGGTGTGGTTTTTGTGCATTCAAAACTTCTTCGCAGATTTCAGCCGCCGATGCCTCTCTACTTCCAAAAACGGCGGTACCGTCGCCTTGAATGCAGGCCGACGGGGTGAAGTGACGATGCCTCATATAAACCTCAATTCAACAATCCCTTCACCGCTTTTGAGAGAGTGGGCAAAATCAACATTGGCAAGTGGCGAGTGGAAAGATGCCTTGGTTGCGGCTGTCAGTGTGAGTATCTCATTTTCTTCTGTGTCCCCCGCAGGCCTGACACTCTTGATTTGGAGTTCATGGTTCCGAGGTTCACGATTTATCGGGCATTGTGCGAACATCTCGAGACGACCAACCGCATAACGGACGCTAGCAAGTGTTTCTGCCAAATGACGGATGAATTGGCAGAGCAGACCAATGTGCACCGTGAGCAGGCACAATGGGCTCTTGGTGAGCAGTTTGCATACCGTATAGTGTTATCGTTTGTGACCATTGTATTTAGACTTTAAACGTCGATGCTCTGCGTCGCTAGAGGGCATTGGGGACACCGCAATGCGTGCAGAACGGCATGATAATGCCATCTCACAGTATTCAGCCGCTCTGTCTCTCGGTCCAATCACACAAGGTCTGCTCATCAAGCGAAGCAAGGCGTACTTAGCCCTGGGTTTGTGGGAGGACGCGTTAAATGATGCGAACAAGGTGTGTCCCCTTTGTTCCATGCAGGTCACCTCTTGTCGACGGCATCATGATTAGGTGATCACGCTCTATCCATCATCCCCATGGGGCTATGAGAAGAGGCATGCAGCTTTACACCAAGCGGGAAGCTATGAAAATGCAATAGATGCATTCAAGGCAATGCTCTCGAAGATGTTGCAGTCACCTTATCTACGCATTCGCCGTGAGGGTGACGCCATCGTCCCGATGTTTATTCACTGATTTTGTATCCCAGAGCGTCATCGCCAGTACGTAAATCCAGACGAGACGAAAGTGGCGATCCGCAGGGCTGTTCAGGATGCCATCCGTGAATCGCCACATGTTCTCATTGACACCACGTCCGGCCGCCTTCTCAACAAATCACAACGAGCTGCCGTATTCGAGTCACTCCCAGTCTTCAATGAGTTGGTGTCTTCCATGACAACTCAAATCGATCACGCCCGCATCGAGCACGACGTTACGCAGTACTACCGCTACGCCATGTTTTCGCACAAGTGGGAAGACAACGAACCTCTGTTTGAAAAGGTTGTACACATTATGGTGTACAATCTCGAGGAATCTCCCACGCATGACAAGCTGCAAATGTTTTGCAAGATCGTGCGGGATGCCGGGTTGCATTGGGCATGGAGTGATACGTGCTGTATCAACAAAGCAAATCACTTCGTGCTTCAAGAAGCCCTGGTCGCCATGTTCAAGTGGTATCAGGGTTCCACCGTGACGATTGTTCTCCTCCGTGGCGTTCACTCTCCGTCGCAGCGCGGTGACTTGGCGAGGAACATTTGGAACACTCGTGCCTGGACACTCCAGGAATATCATGCCTCCAGGATGGTCCGGTTCTACAACGACGACTGGACTCCATACATGAACCTCGATATTCCCAACCACAAGGAGTCGCCTCAGATCATCGCGGAGATGGAGGAAGCAACTGGTGTTGCGGCACAAGCCTTGATGGCACTCCGACCGGGCTTAGACGACATACGGGAAAAACTGTGTCTAGCTTCACGACGACACACAACCCTCATCGAGGATGCAGCATACTCGTTACTTGGAATGTTTTCCGTGTCCTTGCCGGTCGTATACGGCGAGGGGGACAAGGCGCTCGGGCGACTCTTGGCACAGCTAATCACAAGCTCGGGGGACACGAGCATCCTTGCATGGACAGGGAGACCTGGCAATTTCAACAGCTGCCTCCCTGTTAATATCACTGTGTTCAGCGAGTTGCAGACAACACACATCCCGCTGGCCATTGAAGGGGCCCAAATGGACGTGATCACTGCCGGATTGCGTGCTTCACTCAATCTCACTCTGGTCATGAAATTGTACAACCGCCTCAGCGAGCTCCCTGTACCATCATTCGCAAATCAACGAATGAAGCTTCCGTGCATCATTTTCAAACTTGGGCCTCTATCAGCTTCTCGGAGCAGGTCGGAACGTGTTTTCCATGCACAGACAACTGTACTTGGGGTTGTGGAGATCAGGACTAAAGAGGATCTCTCTCGATTGGACTCTCTATACCTCATTCACCCTTGGATCGACTTTCTTCTAGACCGACAGCCTCTCGGGAGTGTAACAGAGGTGGTTGAGGAGAGCATAGACGACAGGTCTTCGTTGGTTGGCGAGTTGCCGTCGTTCCTTGGCCCTTCCAACACTGCATTGGTAGCCCCACGAACACGAGCGGCACGCATCGTTTCTCGCCTTGGGCGGACGTTTTCTGGACGGCCCACAACAACCCCTCAAGATGTGACATATCTCCAGCCTCCTTCACCTGTATCGCGGACGGACAAGCAGACAGAAGCACTGCGGCTTGTCGCTCGATTGAGACAACCGTTCGGTGCGCTGTTGTTCACGCCGACGCGCAAAAATGTGGCAGAATACAGGAGGGTGGCTGCGGAGAGTATGATCACCGTCCAGGTGCAGGAGGACGCACCGTTGAAAGAGTTGATACGCAACGTACGGATGCTGGACGTGCTTTGACGACCGCTATTATGCGGTTGCCATGCATTTCTTTTAGCTTTCTGATCGTTTCTTTGATGGATGTTTGGGACCACCCTGCGTGATAGAAGGCGAACTCGCAGTCTTTTCGTATCTTTCGGTATTTGTTATAATATTAAAGTATCATCTTGAAGACTCCGTTTCGTCGCATCGACTCCTCGAGTCGTCTGGTAAATTTTCTGTAGTCTTAGGCTGGTACCTTTGCGTGTAGTCTGGGTAGGTTGTTACATGATCAACAGGAGCCATAAGTAATGGTGTGTAAACCACTAATGACATTTACAACTAGCGCTTCGTACTTGCGCTTCACATACAGCTCGTCTACAACTCAAAAGTTTTTG
>JBBPRU010000145.1:0-14691 GCA_038093245.1 Boletus holoroseus
CTAATGAGACAAAAGCTGCCCTTCCAAGGGGCTCCCCTAAAGGTGTCGGGGGTGAAGAGAAGTGAACTCTGGAAAGCTCCAGTGGGCGCCTGTTACTCCTCGGGTCCGGAGTGTACTGTCAGTCGAATCCAAGTGTTGCGAGAGCAATACTCTGGCACTCAGAACCCGAACAACTGCACCGTAAGAGATAGAGAAGAGAGGACATCGACCTTAATCACAGCGATGGACGCAATATGACAAGTGGATTCGACTGAGGTTGGGTGGTCCCAAGTCCTCAGTATTTATACTAATACATGATGCGCACAGACCAAGCAGTGCATGAGAGTAGTAATCTAAATAAGGGTATAGTATGATGTCATGGAAAAAGAAGAGACAGAGATTAAATACATGTGTAAACCATGAGGCATGACATCATAGGTTCTAGACCTGATCACGTGTGTTTCTCATGGTCACATGCACTAGTCACGTGATGATGAAAGGAAAAATGTCTAAGTTCGAAAAAGTTTGAAAATAGTATGTATCATAACAATGACATACATTTATTCCATGAACATTCTGACTACCACTGCTCCTTTTCCCTTCATTCCCACTTATTTCTACTGGGCAAGAGTTCCCACATACTGATCACCATCCTTTGTGCACTTGCAGCTTACTTATGACATGCTTTTTTTGCCCACTGACAGATTGCATTGCAGCATTATACCAAGAATGGATGCATGCTTACTCCTACTTAATTGTTACTTTCAGTGTGCTTTTGTGACAAAATTCATGGCATGTGCCAGTGTTTCTATGATTTTAAGTTGCCCAAGTCATGAACTTTAAGCCTGGTTCCATGGATTGAATTTGCTTAAACAAGTGTTCCTTTACTTATTTCATGTTGATCTCACAGCTCAGTATAAGCCACATAAGCAGTGCATAAGTTACACTAAAGTTTGAGTAAGCAATATGTGAATTTGCTGATGAAGGGGATGTACATGGTGTATGTGAATGTATGGCTGTGCCATTGTCATACTGTGTTGCTGTCATGCTATTGTGCTACTGTAAATTAATGTAATGGGTACTAATGGCTGTGGTAACTGTCCCAAAAAGGGTGATTTGCTGATGCTATCAACAAACTCATTTTGGATGAGGTCTCTAGTACATAGACATCTGGTAGTGATAGTAAAATTTAAGCTTATGATGATAGTCAATATACATAACATGCAGTGGAGATTGCCAAAGCACTGCCAACAACATTGTACTACTAGTGCATCAACTACCAAGCTGTTCAGGGTGCTACAGCAATATTCCTTTTTTTGCAGATGAGTCTCAGACCAATTAAGCAAGAGAGTAAGTTGGCCATCTGGCTTAATTGTCTTGGGTGAACTTACTGTAGCTGTTTAAGAATACATAAATGATATCTATATCCATAGGTTTCAATGAGGCATCACAGGACATCATCAAAATCAACTTTCAACTTGAATGGCATAGCTATGGGAGGCTGCTGGTACTAAAATATAGTGGCTAATGTACCATTATCATCTTTCCCCAAAGCACCAAGCAATTTGCTACTGGGACCATTTTTACCAAATGTAAAACCCACCCAAACCCCTCTGGGACCAGGATCTTCTTTCTCCTTCACCTTGTCCACATTCCTTTGCTTTTCTTTTACTTCTGCATACTTGGCCATATCCTCGGGCGATGTGAAGTCATCATAGTACCCGGTATCAATTTCCGAATCTAAAGCAGGGACGAAGGGTGCCCGAGTTGACCGCAAATCCTCCCATTTGACACCGTCGAAGAACGGGTGACTCATTACCTGTGTTAGGGTCGCGTATCGGACACTCGAGTGCGATATAAGCCTGGATGTATGATTTAGCAATACTATGCAGCCGAAATTATGGACACACCTCGTAACAGCATCCCACGCAATGTCGGTGAGATTGAAGATGAGATCTTCTGGTTTGTCGTACTCGGGCCGCCGCAACACCTTGGTCCAGTTTTTCAAATTGGTCCATGTTTCCTCGGGCGTACCTCCACTGAAAGGAGGGAAACCGGCTAAGAACTCGAAGAAGATGCATCCTAAAGACCAGTAGTCGACTGAGTAGGTGTATGGCTTCCCACGTAGGACTTCAGGGGCCATGTAATCGGGTGAACCCACGATGGAGTCAGCGTAACGTGGATCTTCATGACGAATAGAACGATAGATGGAACGCCTTTCGAGCGTCGATCGATACACGACTTGGTTGTCTTTGACCTTGTCAAGCTACACAAATATGTCATGTGGACTGGCCTACGTTTCAACTAGGGACCTACTTTGATTTTTAGTGACTCGATTCGTTTTGGATTCAAGGCCCCGGTTGCTAACCCAAAGTCTGTCAGCTTGACGTGACCAGTTCCGTCGACCAAAAAGTTCTATGCGCAGTCGTAATCAACTGGTACGAAAAAACATGGGCTGACGAACCTCTGGTTTCAAATCACGATGGATGTAGCCAAGCTTGTGTAGTTCATTGACGGCTACAAACATCTCGCTGATATAATACCTCGCGTGCTCCTCCTTTAGCACCCCGGAGTTGTTTAGAAGAGTCCGAAAGTCTCCCCCGGGTACGTATTCCATGGCAAGATATACATGTTGAGCGTCTTGGAATGCATACAGTAACCGCACCAACCAAGGCGTTTTGGTGGCTGTCAGGATATCCCGCTCGACGAGAACATGCCGAACCTGGGAACCGATAGCACGATCGTGAACATCGCGTAAAGACGACGATGTGTTGTCGACATACCTCATCCATCTTGTGCAGTGTCCGTTTTCGCATCCTCTTCAGGGCGCATACCTCCCCGGTTTCCTGCTTGCGTGCGAGGAAGACTTCACCATAACCACCCTGGCCGACCTGAGCTATAACATGGAATTGCTCTACCCGTAGTTTTGCGCGACGTTTCCGAAGTAACACCCGTTCGCGGCCACAGTATGACTTGAACTCCTTTGAATACTCGGCCGTAGACAACTGCCGTTTCGCAGTATCAACATCGAAACGCGCTCTGCGTTCCTTCCGAGAAGCGAGGTAGCCAAGATATTGAAAGTAGTAGTCGAGAAAGTCTACGATCCTTCAATCGGCAGTCAATCAAAAATAATCACGAGGAAACGCACAGAGCTGCGCCACAGTGGCTTTCCGCTTTACCTCTGAGCTCTCCAGAAGCTCCCTTTCCCAGAGCTGAAAGCCTGATGGCTTCATTGTCGTTGCCGCCTTTGCGGTGTCCATTCTGATGTCGTCGTTCCAACCGTGGTCACCCTTGGCCGTGCTCATGTGGATGTCACGGAGACCGATGGTAATGCCCTTTGCTGTATCCATATGGATATCACGATATTGAGTGTCTGAAGCGTTGCTATTGTCCGTCATGAGGGAAATACTTGCCAGTCGTTGTGCGTTTGAATCAGGTTTTGAGAGGATCAAGATGCGATTCGATCAAGTCGGTCTCTTGAAGAATGAGGTCGTTGGAAATTGGAACGCGATCCGACACGTGCATCTCTTGCATCACGTGACCAACGCGTCGATTATACATTGGACGGCAAAAGAAACAACACACCATGCGACCTACACACATCGACCTCGCGTCTATCCTCGCCCAGCCAAACCCTCAAGTAGACCTTCGGCTGCAGGCGTATGAGATCTCAACCGGAAACTTTCTCAAAGCTGTCACAAACTACACCAATCGCGCCATCGCCGAGATCACGAAACACAGAGATGCCCAGGAAGCCGACAAGAGGAAATTGGCTGAGCGGATCCAGGCAGTGGAGGCAGAAATGAGCCAGTGCAAGCTAAAAGAGATCGACCTGTTAGCTGGTATGTCACGGATCTGCCTCCATGAACTCACACAGAGCATCTCGTAGTATTGGGCAAGGAGCAAGAGGAGAGACGCGACGCCGAACAATCCGTCGCCGGACTCAAACGTCAACTGGATTCGATACGTGAGACGTGTGCAGCTATCGACTCTGAGACCGAACAGTACCGTGCTGTTGTTTCCAATCTACAACGAGGTAGCAGTTCTATCCTTTTTTCATGGCACATATACCAATGAACCGACGATTTAGAAAAGGATGCTGAACGAAATATACTGGATGAGCATGCTGCACAGCTAGAGTCAGAGCTTGCGGCGTGTGAGTCATGGCTCAAATGCAACATAGAAGGCATCGAAGCAGACCAACTCCTCATCCGGTTTTCCCATATAGACGAAGCGAATGTTGACCGGGAGTTCAGCTTCGTGCTTGACGTCTCTACTCCGTCATACAATGGTGAGTTCTCTTTCGTATACGCCAAGCCATCTCTCACGCATCGCACTAGTCATAACGACGACTCCACCATTACCCACACTGCCGATCCTCTTACAAGAGCTCAATCAGACCGGAGATGTATACCGATTTATCAAATGCATGCGATCAGCGTTCCGTGATTCGCTGCAGGCACACTCCTAGTGTAAAATTTTCGAGATCATGTACGCTATCTGTGTGCCAACATTGTTGTAGATCCATCACTCTTCAACGTGGTCAACCCAACCAGTCCTATCCCTATACCCACCAGCGCTGCCAAGTTTGGTCTTGTTACGTGACTTGCGACCACCGAGCTCCTTGTACATTTCCCGCATTTCGACTTTGCCTGGGCGAGCCTCCTCTTCTGCTCGCCACCTCTCCTCATTGATTTCTTTTGGTGTCTGATATCCTGAACGAGAAGGCGAGGACCGTTCCAGCGGGCTTGAAGTTGGCGACTTATTCGCATTTGCTGATAGAAATGTTAAACGCTAGAGGAGGGTTAGACGAAGCATCAATGACATGCAAGTGTACAGACCCAATTCTGTTTCGACTCCCTTCTAGTCCACTTGCCTGAAGGCAAACTCTCGTCGTGGAAATTCTCTTTCCGATAATGTTGAAACCATACTTGACCAATAGTAATGTCAGAACCCACAGCGGAAATACAAAATACCACGCACCATAATTGAGTGTCTGGCTCTTGTTCCATTTCCGCGAGACTCTCGAACATGAGGCAAGATCTAATATTGCGAGCCATCGGAATATACGCTGCGATATTTGGGTGGGAAAGGCCTTTAGGGGATCTGATGAAAGAGACTTTGACGCCAGAGTGGTGCTCGTAACATTTCGCGGATTATTTGCTCGCCGAGTGGGCGAGACCGGTCTGGAACTGGGCCGTGATGGTGCACGGGACCGTGCGGGTGTCCCAGGAGTGGATGTCTTGCGCGATGATGAGGGGCATATCAGATGGGGATCATTCACACTCACAACGTAAATCAGCTCTTCGTCTGAATCTTCGTCGGATTGGCGAGCAGATATAGCTTGCTTGCGCTCCGCGGCGAGCTCTGCGAGGGTCAGTGACCTGAGGACGTCCTGACGGAGACTCATGGCGGTTGTGGATTAAGATAGAGAGTCCAGCACATCCACCAAATATGGCCGAGAGGGGACAGGCGACTCGGATGCGAGCATGATTTTTTCCTTTTCTGGTTGCTGACGAATGTGATGTCATCCACAATACACAGCCACAATAACACGTGAGTACGCTACACCGAGGTGAAGAGCGACCATACACCCTTGGCATATCCGACCACCTCGTCCGCGCCGAGCTTGCTTTCGCCAAAGATGCGGTCCACGAATGTAATCGGAACCTCCCCCACTGTGTATCCCAGGGCCCGTGCGCGCACCATCATCTCCATCTGGAACACGTAGCCTCGCGATTGTGTGAGCGTGATAATATGCCGCAAGACGGGCAGACGGTAGAGCCTCCATGGTATGTCAGTCACAGTCACTCATAGTATCGAACGCACGTACCGGAAGCTACCTGTCAGGTCACTGACGCCAGGATTGAGCACAGTCGCGGCCAAGAAATTGGCTCCTCTCGAAACGAGCTTCCGTTTGAGGTCCCACCCATGTACACCACCAGGACGCGTGTCGGATAGAGAGGGTGTTGGCGTAGACCGGTACCGTGTACCTGTAACGATGTCTAGATTGTATGCCTGTTGCAACCTGTAAAAGCAAGACGTCAGCCGCTTCGAGATGGTGAGTCCGACGAACGTCACCCAATGAATTGTGGTATGAATTTGGGCTGATTAAACAGAATGAGAACCTGAAAGCGCCAACGGTATTGATGCACCCACATGGTGTGAAAAGTCAGCGTCCATGATGATAACAAAGTCACCGGTACAAAAGTCCAGTCCATGGATATATGCAGTCCTGCGCGCCGACGATAAACCCGTGTGTGATCGAAAAGAAAGTGACACACGCACCCAAGCCCGAGCTTTCCGGGACGTGGTTTCAAAACCTGCGGCGCGTTCAACCAAGTGACAGCGCAAGCCGGACAAACACTCACGATTTTATCCTCCCCATACACCCTAGCGAGCTCCTTGGCAATTTCTTGGGTGCCATCCGGACTGGCGTCGTCCACGACGATGATCTCCCATGCTAGCTCACTAGGTCCTTCAGCGGCCCGGCCCACACCTATTCGTTGGACACGCACTGCTCGCGGAACACTCTGGCCAACAGCCAGACGATGATGGGGAGGTTCTTGCGCTCGTTGTAGGTCGGTAAGATGACCGAATACTTGTGTGTGTTGGGAGAGCTGTATTGACCTTGCATGTTCAACGAGGGGGCACTTTCAAATGGGTTCATTGAATGGATAGATGTGACAGTGAGTGACGCGTCACAGATCTATGTCTCATGGCTTCACCAGAGCCGCACACTGGCATGGACACCCCAGCAATCGCCGCTGTGAGGGACCTGCTCAAAGAGACCCTCCGCATCGTCACCTCTGACAACCGCGTCTTTATTGGTACATTCGTCGGTACAGACCAACTCCTCAACATATTGCTCGTCAACACCGAGGAGTACATCCTCGGATCAGATACCCCAACAGGCCGATACGTTGGCCAAGTCATGGTTCCGTGGAGACTAATCATTCAGGTTGAAGCTCAGTGCCAGTCGCATAATGAGCAGGGAAAAAGGCGTGAGCAAAATGGAGGGGGTCTGTATATTTGATGAGATTAATTCGCGAGTAAACGACGTCCTTGTCCATCTCTTCAACTGATATTCACGGGGTATAAGCGCGTCAGAATCTCCTACATGCGACTTCCAAAACAATCATCCACGATACTTCGCGCGGAGTCACCTAGTATCTCAAGAGAACCGTTGCCATGTCGAAACGGTTGCTAGTCAATGGGGTCTCGAGAAGTGGGTGTGGGCATCTAGTCTTTATACTTGTCTTTGTATATCCACGCCATCCCAACGTCGCTGGCACCTTGTGCGACCTGGAATCACGGCTTGAGCCTACGCATGACCGAGCACGAGAACGGACTCACCGCAGCGCGGTACCACTTTGCAGCTTCTTTCTTGTCCTTCTTGCACCCTTTTCCATTGGCTAGACAAAAGGCTAGATCTTGCTGAGCATCAACGTCTCCTAGCTTTGCAGCAACCCTGTAGTAGCTCTGCACCGGTCTCGTCAGAGCATTGACAAGTAACGAACGACCAGTCACGTACGACTGCCATCTTCTGGTCTTTCGCTACACCCCAACCCTGAAAGAAGCACTGGCCGACTTCATAAATGGCGAGCACAAGCTCTTCCTATCATCGTATATTCGGAAACCGACTTCGCTTCACAAAAAAAACGCAACAACTCACCTTGACGCCTCTCGCATCCAACCCCTTCTTTGCTTCCTCGAGGTCCTCCATCGCCAACTCAGCCGCCTTTGTCAACCACTTGAATCCACTCTTCTCATTCTTCTCGCATCCCCAACCGTGCCTCAGCGTAAGACCCCACATCAACATCCCCACACTACACCCGCCCTGCTCCTGTGCGCTCTTCTCAAAACAGACGGCCGAGTCTTTCAGTTGATTAGCTTCATGGAACTTTATTCCCAGTTGAAGGTATTCTTCGGCTGTCTGAGGTTCAGCGGACGCAGGTCTACTGGTGGCTGGAGATACATCTGGGGAAGATTGAGGAGATTGACTCGACGTCGGCGATGGCGCAGCGCTGTCCAACTGGTAGAATGAATACGAATTAGAGTATAAACTCAAAGCTGATCCAGCTCTCAACGAAGGCGGATGCGAAGGGAGTGTGATACAATTTGAGGGAGCGAGCGAAGGAGAGGAGTAGACCCCGTCGGGGTGAAGATACGATGACGGGGCCGACGATGAGCTGGAAAACTCGCTTGATGCAAGATGGCCAGGCATATGGTGTGTGTCAGGATATACACCGATCACGGGAGTAACAGGGTTGAAGGAAACCGGGCTAGGACTCATTCTCGGCGAGTTCGCCCTCTGGGCATTTCGCTCGAGTACCCGTCGCTTCTGTTCTTCGGAGGAGAGTATAGGTGGTCGACCCGGTCTCGAGAAGTTCAGTCGTGGTGAACTGCTCTGCGATACTATCGGTTGACGCATGGGACCGTGCGGCCTTGGACCATCATCCTGCGGGGAGGAAACGACAACGGTCGGTAAAGGGGACGGTAGCGGGTGCATGAGATCTTCAGGGTCAGTGTAGTTCAAAGTTTTCGGCTGTGTAAGGCCAGTTGCCTGTGGCCATAAGTCAGTTGGCGATTCGAGGCGTGTAGTAGAGGCGGAAGGGGTGGCAAAGGTAGGGTAGCTGTTGTTGTAATTGTGGGTACTCGATGGCTGAGGTCGCTGACCGTAATTGTTGTCTTCTTCGTAGCAACCACTGTCGTCCGGTTCACAATCATCCGTAAATGAAAGAAAGGATTTGGAATTCAGGCTGGTATGCAGAGCAGCTACTACGTTCGTTGCCGTGCTGGCTGTCGAACCTCGAAAGTTTGAGTGCAATAATGGAGAATCGGGGACGCGCTGACTGGCGAATGGTCTTGGTGGCGCATAGGCAGGTTGAGGCAGTGCATAGCGGGGCTGGAGGGATGGGGGTATGATGCTAGCATTGGCCTGGCTAGCAATGTGGGTCTGGTGCTTCGCTGCCTTGCGTCGAGATGATGTACGGCGAACGAGGGTGTCGAGGGGCGAGGAATGTGGCAACGGCCTGCCTTGGTCTGACTGGCGTTCAAATCCAGAGTGACCCGAAGCTTCCATATTAACGTCCGGAAGGCTTCAGTGAGGTGGTCCTGATGGGCATGACATGGAGTTATCCCGAGCCGTGTCTTATCCTCGCTGAGGTATCTAGGTGCATAGTAACGACGCTGGTTGCTGAGTAAATCACACCGGAAACGATACCTCTGTACTACGGTCGTACAGAGTTCTGGTACCAGGATACGCCCACTCCACGAATATATTTATCCCCCATTATATTTAGTACACAAAAGGTCCCATGGCGCTAACTCATATACCCACTCGTCGACGTGGTGTCTGCCCAACCCGCAGTCCGGGATTTCTCGGCGTCCCAGGAACGATTATCTGCGAACCTCCGGTTGTAGTCTTGACTGTTAGAGCTTGGTCTGTCTCTTTCCTGGCAGCCCTGGCATTTCGATCATTGTTAGCTATCCTCCGACTGCCAACGCCAAGGTGATAAAGGGACTCACTCTTCTCTTTCTTTTTTAATCTGGTTCTCCAACTCGGCTCTCTTGGAGAATTCTCGGTCGGCTCTACGTCTTGAACTACCATCGTCAAAGTTCTTCTCTCTTACAGAGTAGAACACAGATCCCAGATCAGCTGCACAACGGTAAGTAATGCGCACATTCCTCCAAACGAAAGTCCACTTTACCTAACCAATATGCGTCGATGGCTGTGACCTGTGTCATATATTCCTTCGAAGTGAGGATCAGCTCATGATATACAACGTATGTTGGTGTGTCTAGACGAAAATAAGTTCCGGTGTTAGGGACAATGTAATGAGTACTTACATCCCAACCCATACAACGCACTGGTGGGATGTAGGTGCGTTGGTAGGCCAGTTCGGATGTTCACATACTCCCCAATACCTTTGACGCGAGCAGCTTGATGGAAATATCCAGCAGTGATTGCTTTCCTAGTGATCTTGTTCGGTTGTGTTTCAAGGCCCTCAAAGACAACAGACGTACCTCAAAATATCAAAGTCCGTTCCACAGGATATAATCTCCATTTTTTGGAACTTCATGATATCTTCAAGTTGCGCGCGAACCTCCCGGGCCTTCCTGAGCAGCTTAGGATGTAAGAAATGACGAGTAGCCCAGTCGTCCCGGAAGCTGTGAGGCCTTCAATGAACGAACGCAAAGATATCAGGAATCACGCGCACCTATGGTTCTTCCACTGGTTGAAGACGTTCAGAAGGGTAAGATGATCGCTTTCTGGTACGTTAAACTTCTCGCGAGCTGCATCAGCTTCCTCCATTCGTTCCTTCGGTCGGTAAAAGACACTGGGTACGGATAGCATAGAAACGATTGTGAGCATCTCTCCAGAACATTTATAATCCACGGAGGCGATCAACATTTTTGCCATCGATGGTTCCATGGGGAAGTCAGACATTTTCCGTCCAACTGGAGTCAGATCCCCGACATTGTCGAGAGCTCCAAGAACCCAAAGCTGGTACATCGAGTTGATGATGTTTGCCTAAAATGTCTGTCAACATTACGTTTGAAAAGGGATCACTACTGATATACCTGAGGTGGAGGGTCCATGAAATCGAACTCTAACAAGTTCTTGACACCCAGAGACTTCAACAGTAACACGGTGTTGGCCAAATTTGTCCGCTGGATCTCGGGTATGGTATTGGGGAACATTTCGTTTCGGTAAGCCATCTCTGTGTACAAGCGGTAGCAGAACCTATGAAAGATTGTCAGAACAACATTTTAACAGATCCACTCATGGTTGACTGACCCACTTCCTGTTCGGCCAGCACGACCCGTACGTTGATTTGCGTTCGCCTGGCTCACAGGGGTAATCTGAAGAGCATCCATGCCGACTTTCGGGTTGTATACTTTCAGCTTGGAATACCCCGAGTCTACGACATACAGAATACCATCCACTTTAAATCCTATAAGCGTATGGCGACAGCAAAGAAAAAAACGCCCTCACCTGTCAACGATGTTTCTGCAATGTTCGTGGCTACGATGACCTTTCGACGACCATCACTGGTAGGCTCAAAGATGCGGGCCTGCAGGTCAGCCGGCATCTGGGAGTAGATAGGTAACACCGCCAATGGTGGTGGCTCATCCAGTTGTTCGAGCCTCTCTGCGGATACACGGAAAATGAAAAGATGTGAGACTTGATGAGGGGATGACACTGACCCTGTATGACTTGACAAGTGACCTCTATATCTTCTTGGCCAGTCATAAAGACGAGGATATCACCCTGAGGTAACGACAGATGAATTTGGAGGACTTGCTTGACAGCACCGTCAACGTAGTCTTCACAGGGAGACTTCGAATGGAACATTTCAACAGGGAAAGTACGACCAGGAATAGTATACGTTTGGGCATTTCCGTAGAACGCGGAGAACTAGTTTCATCGTTGAACGGGGTCCAGAAATGCGGAACATCTCGAATCTCACCTTCTCGGCATTCATGGTTGCGGATGTGACAATAAGCTTCAAGTCGCGGCGCCGTGAGAGGACTAATGGATTTTCTTAGCGATGAATGCTACTGATAATGTGATAACTTACTTTTCTTCAAGAGGCCCATCAGAACGTCAGTACTGAGCGATCGTTCATGTGCTTCGTCAAGAATGATGACACTATATCTATCCAAGTCACCTTCGTTTAAAGACTCTCGCTGCAGTACACCGTCCGTCATGTCTAGAGAACGGATACCTGTTAGCTAGGAGCAGAGCGGACGAAATGATGCTCACATTTAATCTTTGTCTCCGGCGATGTACAGTCTTCAAACCGAATCGCATACCCAACAACCCCGCCCAGTTTACACTGCAAACCATTTAGAGGTAAGAAAACATAGCAATCACATGACATACCTCCATCTCTTCAGAAACACGTTTTGCGACAGACATTGCAGCAACACGACGAGGCTGCGTGCAACCGATAATACCGAAAGAGGCATATCCGTCCTCATAAAGGAACTGTGCTAGCTGTGTGGTCTTACCAGAACCGGTCTCGCCGACGACAATGACAACTGGATAAACCTCTGGCATCAGAACTGCAGACCTTTAAGTAACCACTAGAACACTTGCCTTGGTTCTCTCGGATGACTTTCAGCAGTTCTTCTCGGCATGCAAATGCGGGAAGATATTCCCTCTGTTCCTTCAATGTCCTACTTTTGGCGAACGAGCTGACCCCAGCCGTCTGTTTCAGGTGGCTGGCGAATTTTGAGTCGCCCTTGTAACCCCCTCCATCCCCGGAGGCCGCCACTGCCTCCGCTACAGCTGTTGATGCGGGCTACATGAATGTCCAACCCGACAGAAGCCGAAAATGCCAAAAGAGACGTACCTTCGGCTTCTGCTTCCTCGTCCTTGACCCCCATGATGTTCCCGAGTGACGTTCCTCCCAAGGAAGCAAGCTTGGCGGCAGCTTTCGCGCGTTCAGCCTGTTCTCGTTTCTCCTTCACAAGAGTGCTACCTTTCTTGGAGAAGATGGCCATATCGCTTGTTGAATCTCTAATGGGATTTATGGGCTCTAGCTGTTTCGTAAAAATTGTCTTCCCATCCAAGAAGGGGGGCTTGAGATCGTGTACCATGACGTGAACGGCGGACTCCGATTCGTCTTCAAAATCGAGGTCAAATTCTTTGCGGGTGGCCACGCCGGAAGTGACCATCCGGTTCGCTTCCCATAAGTCATTGTCGGCGTTCTACAGATGCTTCAGAGACCACATAACGGGGTGATAGTGGGTACTTACATATTGGGCCTGCCTGGCCGACATTCTCCTCTGTCTGAAAGTTAGTATGATCGACTCAAAAAAAAACGAAGACTTACTTTTGCTTTTGTGGCTATCTCGGCCTCCCTGACAATGTTGAAGTCTTCATACTGGGCGAAAGGGTTGCGTCCCCCACCGCCAGCCACACCGGATTCTTCATACCAGTCTCTGTCCAACCTCACTTGCTCTTCCTCCCATTCTCTCACGTCGACACCAAAAAGACCGTCATCTTCTGGACTCCCCCCTCGCGGAATCCTAGGCGTTGGAGCATCCCATGTTTTGTCCTTGGCCCTTCCCCATCCTGAACCCTCCCCATCCCGACTTCGTCTTGGGGTTGACTCCCATCCGACATTAGGGACACGGACGCTAGGTGCATCACGGTTATGGTCGTGACTCCCTCGCTGACTGCGCGGTGTCGATTCCCACTCTCGAACTCCCCATCCTCTATTTCTATTTAGTCGGCGCTCGAAGTCCCCGAGGCCTTTTGGCCCGTCGTCCTTGCGTTCCTGCGTTGCGGAAATGCCCTCTAAGAAGAATAAGAATACGATATGTGAAGAATATGTTTAGATGCAGATGGCTTACCCCTGTTCTTCCTGTGATCTTTCAGTCGTTGTCGAGCGATCTCCGAAAGTCCGCCTGGATTGGAGGGAGTCTCTTGACCCCTCTGTCTAGAAGTAGTACCACCCCGAGGGGGAGGTACCCTTGGAACTAACAACACGACTCAATTGATGTACCGTGACATGATTTAATCGCGCGTACCTTTGAAAACGGCGTCGTGTAACCTTGGTTTCTTCCTGGATGCATTGTCTGCACTGGCCTGATCCCGGTCTCTCTTTGCTGCAGCCAGGCGGTCTAAACCCAGAAGAGACCCGCGGGGTGTCGGACGCTCGATAGTATCTGGCTGACGAAATGTGTGTCGCTGTACAACTTCTGTATGAGTAGGTGGCTGGCGAAGGGCGAAATAATCTTACCGTATCGCTTCTCACGAGGCCCCCTGGACGGGCCATCTCTGGTTGCAGGATTTCATTATCGTGCGCTGCGACGTCTTGAACTAGTTGAGACGCCAGACTGGACGCCTCCGGCGGTTGAGACATGATTTCGGGAAGGAAAGTTCGTCGAAGAAACTTGCCACAACATGAGCAGTCTGTCCTTACGTCAGCAGAACCTCAGTCTCACAACTGATTTTTATGTTGTTCGCACCTAGGGAAATCTGATCATAGCTGATCAATTCTGGCCATTTCTGATGGGATCTCGTACAGACGAGCATCTCATGGGTACAGGTGAGTAACTCCCCGCCCCCCATCTTTTCCTGCGCGCTACATACTTTGTCACTCTCCCCGTTAGATGCACCGATACCAGATACCACCGTAGAGAATAAAAAGGACCGCAAACGCAAGCGTCATCTCCGAGGTGACCTGAACGACATTCGGAACGCCGAAGAACCAAGTCCACCCAAAAAACAAAAGAAAGGGAAACGAGACAAGCAAATCGAATCTGGGTCTGATACCAAACCATCTGTGTCTGCCGCTTCGTCGGAGGTTAATCCTTCCTTACCGTCTACCCAAATAGCCACTGCACCCACCAATCTCACTGATGCTTCCGCCTTCCTCACCAAACATTCTATCACCATTCATACACCCCCCTCTCTTCCATCCGTCATCCCCATCATCTCTTTTGACCGGCTTCAGATCCCGGAAGCTCTTAAAACGGCTCTTAATGGCTTCAGAGAACCCACTCCGATTCAGGCTTGTGCGTGGCCCCCAGCTTTGCAGGGACATGATGTAGTAGGTATCGCCGAAACCGGAAGGTATGTCCCGTTGATTATATATGCTCTGGGGCATTGGTCACAGCGTTCCCCCATTCTGTTACCGAAAATCGACTAATTGCGGAACAGTGGGAAGACGTTGGCATTTGGCATACCCG
>JBBPRU010000146.1:0-14681 GCA_038093245.1 Boletus holoroseus
CTTGCCATTGTGCTTGTGCCTCTTTCCTTCAGTGGATGGGCCACCTTACTGCAATTGGCCTTGCTGACCCTGCTGCTGTTGTGAAAACTGGGGATCTCCTCCTTTCTGCTTAACGGTGGAAACCTTGTTCGCCTGCGGCTGAGCCAGCTTACGGTGGGACACGTGTTGCAGCCAGGTCGCAGTGACCATGTGCTCGATGTCAGCAATGCCGGCTTGAGCAGGGACAGCAGAGGATGAGGAGGGAATGGGGGCAGAGGTGGCAGTACTACCAATGCTTTCTAAATTTAGCAATTGGTGTATGTTGTTTGCATAGGAAGGCAACTTGTTGAGGACAATCATGAGCTGAATCTTGTCAGGGATGGCATACCTGACATCATTGAGGTGTTGTAGGGAACTAATATTCCCTAGGTTCATATGGGCTTATTTTCCCTCTTTTCACCATTGCTTTGTTTGCTAGTTCCCTTGGTCCTACCTTACCATTATTGTTTTGGTTTTATTATTTCTTTCCCTTAGTTATATTTTAATATTCCCTAGTTAGGATAAGTCCAGGGCATTCCCTGGACTATAAATTTTTGTATTCCCATTGGGAATATAGCTTTTTGCCTGTGTGCAGCTCACCTCAGAAAAATCTGTCGTATTCGTCTCTGGCCGCCGTTGGCCCTCCGTTCACTCTCGTTTTATTCCCCTCCGCTTGACCATATCCAGACTTGCTGGATTGGTCAGTGTCGCCGTGCATTGTCGCACAACCCCTTCCGACCAACACTGTACACAACCCCCTGGGTCGAGTATACTCGCACCCCACTTACTTTTCATTTAGTTCATTCAGAACTCTATTTCTTTCTTACAGTGTGCAAATTGTGAGTTAAGCTTCGCGAATGATGGCGCCAGATGATTGTTCTCTGGAATCACTGTGTCCATCATGACTTTGAATTCCATATACGCTGTGGTAACACTGGGAGTGGAATAAGCTGTCTTAAGCTCATCCCAGAGATTGCTTGCATCATGCTGCGAGACAAACTTCACTGCGATGTGCGAGTCAAGCTTGAGGCGCATGGCCCCAAGTGCCTTGTTGTTGTTGTCCTCCCAGGTCTGAATGGCGTCAGTACGATCGGTAGTAATGTTACCGTCTTCGTCGTAGTCATGGTCTGGTTGGGCATGTGAAAGCATGCACCAGAGTCCTTGAGAACAGAGGTAAGACTCCATGTCTGTCGCCCAATGTTGGTAGTTGGTGCCGTTCATGCGAGTCAGGTCTTTGAAAGCGGCAGAGGACATTGTGTTAGGTTTCTGAGGATGAAAAGACGTCAGTACTAAGCTGAAAATTTCAGTGAAATAACAAAGAAAAAATGGCAGCGAGGTACTTGCACTTTCCTGAACGTTTTTCAGAATCCTGTAGAGGGACCTAGTCTCCCCTTAAGACCTGAACATTAACTCCCTGAGTGTAAAATGCATCAAAGAGAGTGGGCGTAAAAATGTGCCAACGTTCTTTAAAGCTCAGCGTAAAGACGCACAGAGCGAAGCTGCATCAGCAGCATAAAAACGCACGGCCTTTGTGCTCAGATGTAGCTAGAACTCCCAGTGTGCATAAAGCACGACTGGGGCTCATAACCTGTTGAATGCCAACATGTATTGGCAGAGTCTATGCTACTGGAACATACCTGAGGGTGAGCTTACTGTAGAACGTAGTGGTTCAAGTATAAGATCGATTAGAACTCAGACTAGCTGAGTGTGAAGTGTAAATACACAGAGTGTGTGAACTACTTGCATAACATGCCGGTGTCTTACATCTAATGTTCAACATGGGTTGGGAGTACCTTGCTCCTCTGGTCCTTGCAGGTCGTTGGGGTTGATTGACCTCTCTCTGTCAGTAGCGGCTGATTCTTGTGAGACCGCTCTGTCTTCTCTGAAGTAAAACTCTGGCTCTGCTAGCCTAATCGCAAGCGCAACGGTTCTTTCATTGGCGTATGGGTCAAGGGCGAAAGACGGGGGCCCAAAGTCTTGCTCTAGTAATCTTAGGAAATGTGTCACTGGAGACTCCTCAGGTGTGGGGCTCCTCACTCCTTCTACTACTATGGATTCCGCTCGTAGGAGCTCTACTGCCTCAGGTGGGAGACTGTATGACCTGCTGTAAAGGCTATTGTAGTCAGGCAACCCTTCATCAACGAGAGGGGATAGGAAGAATCGGTGAGAGCTAGAGGGCACTACACTACTTCGTTAGTGGCGTGCTTGCTCGACTTCAAAGGCTTCTACGCACTGGCTGCTGCATATGGACCAAGTAGCATTGGGGATGGATGTGTGAGGTAAGAGTGATAAGGAGTTTAGTTCTAATGAAACAACCCAAAAAGCAACTAGGCTCTTAGGTTGCACACTTTGAACCATGGAGGGGAGAAGACTGAGTAGTGATGATTTTTCTGGGGAAAAGACCAAGAGAACTAAACTGGAGTTCTCTGGCCATCTATTGCAGGCTTATATACTAGTACACTGTTTGTACATATTTACATATAGAAGCCCACGGAGATTAAATACATAAAGCATCCATGAGGTGCATCAAATGGAAGAGAAGAAAGGAATGTGTTTGCCATGAGGTGTGGCAGAATGGAAGAGAAGTACAGCACAGCACAGAAATGAATGAAGGCTGTGATGGCATATGGCAGATCGTAGATCTGGTGAGAAAATAAAGTAAAGGGTGTCCATATGCACCAAGTGTCCATTATGTTGTGAAGCCATGCTATCAGATATGATGAGCATGTGAACAGATAAGATAAGATAAGAGATAAAAATATAGCATTGTAACAATGATTGCTCACAAATGTCCGGTAAAGGTAAACAACCCGTACACACAGAAGGGATGCCACCCGATATGTGGCTTTTAGACTTGGGAGCTTCAGCTCATTTTACATACTGTACAACATTAATGACTTTACGGAGTATGTTAAATATGTTGAACCTCAATTCTCACATACTGCAAATGGAAAGGCTCTGATACTCAGAGAAGGAACCATGATTATAGAATACAAAGGCATATGAGTGCGACTATCACCTGTAATACATACTGTATGTATGCCTGCATGTACAATCAAGCTTATATTAATGGGTACTTTACTCAAAGATCACTGTCTGACTGTAAAAGTCATTCTGAGACTCTTTGAATTCTATGACAAGTGCTCAAAATGCACCATACTGTCATTTCATTCACATGGAAATGACACCATGTTCTGGATGTGTGCACCTGCCCTCCAACTGTTATGCAAGGGTGTAGCAAACTCCTGGTGAGCATGTGTATGATGGCACGCCTCTGTCAACCGTGTGTATCGGTGATGCTAACGGGACTTGTCACTGGAAACCTGCCAGGTAAGGGTCTGTCCCCCTTACAGGCCTAATCAGCACCGGGGCTCTCATCATTGAGTGTGGAAACCTACTCATGGACCACAAGTCTAACCACCTCTGGTAAGAGCAAGACAGTTGTTGATAGTGGGCTGACCACCTGAGGGAATAGAGGGAAGCAGAGTAGAAGGACTAAGGGAAGGAGGGTCCTTAGGAGCTTATCTACACTGTGGATTGTGCAGATCAAGGTTAGAGTTACACAGAGGTGGAACTCTAACTTAAATACTACTGTACAGTAGTTTAGGGTGGGTGCCCCAAACCTATATAAGGAATGTCTGTAATAGTACATATTGGAATGGAATGGAACAGGTCAGGTAAAGTAGGAACAGACATTGGAACACTACGGAACAGGGAGGTTAGGATCACAACAGCTGTGCGAGAAAACAGCCAGAGGAGGCAGTGTCTGTGATAAATAAGTATAGCCATAAGGGATAGGATCAGACTGGAGATGAGTCGGGAGGAGTCAGATAGGATGTGGCAGAGAAGAGCTCTGCCATGAGTAGCTGTGCCCAGGCTGTGCTGGACAGGTTGGGTGTCGGGAAGAGAGAATCAAACACAGGGTAGCCTACGTGATCCTCATTGAGAGCAGGGGATGGGATGGGAGAGGGGAAAAGAGTTAGGGGTTCCCCAAGAATTGTAACACCAACCACATGCTAAGAACATTTTTATGGCCTCTGTGGATTATGATTTACTACACCACTGCTTGGGGCATCCTTCAAAGGAAGTCATCAAAGCTACATGAAAACATCTCAAAGACTTTCTGGAAGTAGACATTCCGAAGAAAGAAAAAAATTGTATTGGATGCCAACTAGGCAAACAACCCAACAGATCATTCCCTCAAACTGAGCAATGGGCAACCATGCTGTTTGAGCTGATTCACTCAGATCTCAAATCTTTTGAGACAGAATCATATCACAGATATAGATATGCCATCATTTTCTATGATGATTATACATCAATGGCATAGGTTACCTGCATTCGATCCAAGGATCAGGCACTGAAAAGCACCAAACAATTCTTCTCATATATGTATATGAACACAATACAATGCCCAGATCAAGGGCTTTAAATCCAATGCTGGAGGGGAATTCACCTCAAAGGCATTCATTGAATATCTCAAGGACAATGGAATTCACATCCATCAGTCTGCACCATACACACACCAGCAAAATGGTTGTGCTGAGCAATTAATTCACACTCTAATGGATAAGGCTCAGTCAATGCATCTTCACACTTGCCTACCTGATTCCTACTGGGAATTTGCGTTATGTCATGCAGCCCATATTTACAACCATACCCCAATGGGTCGGCTACAATGGAAAACCCCTCTTAAACTACTTCAGGGGGAGAAATCATCTGTTTCACACCTAAGGGTTTTCGGATGTGGTGCCTATGTGCATATTCCCAATGAAACAAGACAAGGCAAGCTACAGCCTAAATCACAGCTTATGGTGTACCTAGGCATTGCACCAGGACATGACAGTAATTACCTGTTCATATTGATAGATTTAGTCATTAAGTTATCAACTTGCATGATCAAGGAAAAGTGACCCAAGCGGGAATTGAACCCACAACCTCAGGTTTTGGCCACCTGCACTCTACCATTGAGCTACCGGGCCTTAGACTTAGAAGGCACACCCTGATAGAAGGGTTGGTATGTGGGCATTTCAGCTGGCACAGGGCTCTTTAGGTTGAGTGTTGTTTGACAGGTTCAAGTATGCATTGTGACACATATGTCCAAATGGAACACTTCATTGTTCCACTAATGCCGTATTTGATGAACACCTCTTTCCAAAGTGTTCCAGAGCTCGGCCTCACAAGCCTATAAGTCATGCTTCACATAATCCCCATTCTCACCACTCAGATGACCATCCTGGTTGTTCTGATTCTGATTTCGATGTTTCTGACCTGGAATTACATGTTCCACATTCCTTCCAACATCCCAACTTGGAATGACACCATCCTGATTCAGAACCACATCATCCTGACTTGGAACCACAATTGGAACCAGAACAAGAGTCAGATATAGAAAAATACTCAGAACCAGAACCAGAACCAGTCCTGGTACCAAGGACTCCTCCATGAGCACCTCATCCACCTTGCATTGAACCACCTAAGTTGCAATGCTCCAAGTGAACTTGCTGAGCACCTAATCGCCCTGGAAATGTTTATGGTGACAATCACCCTACAAAGCAGGTTAAGGACATAGAAAAGGACTCTACATGGAAGAAACTAGTAGGAGAAACTGTTCCGAAAGTTCCTGACATTCTGAGGATTCCGGACATTCCGAATATCCCTGGTGGCATGCCTCCATCTCCAACACCTTTGGAAGACAATGTCAAATGCCTAACCACGGAAGGGGGAGATAATTTAGTCTCTTTCTTGTGTCAATGTGCGATTCCCTTTGCTGAATCATCAAATACTCCCAACTACAGGGAATGGTCCTTTAAGGACATTAATAAACTACCTGCAGAAGAGCAAACTCTCTGGCGGAAGGCCTACGATACTGAGCTTAAAATGCTCAAAGAACACAAGGTTTGGGAAGTTGTCGATTGTCCCAAAAACTGAAAGGTTATAAAGAATTGATGGGTTTTTGATCAGAAATCTGATGGCCAGAAATGTGCCCAATTAGTCACAAAAGGCTTCTCTCAAGTAGAAGGTCTTGACTATGATCAAATATTCTCACCTGTTGTGTGATTTGAAACTGTGTGATGTATACTTGCCCTAGCATCACTTGGTAACTGGTATATTTCCAGACTTGACATCCAATCTGCCTACCTATACTGTATGGGGTGTTAGAAGAGGAGCTCTACATGGAGTTTCCAGAGGGATTTGTATTCCCTCAATACAAAGGTACCAAAGTACTTAGGCTTCTATGTGCCATTTATGGCTTAAAGCAAGCTGGGATTACCTGGTGGTGCACATTAGATAAATCCATGAAGGAACTTGGATTTGAATGGCTCAAAACTGATGCCGGCCTATTTGTGTACAAGCGAGGATCTGATATCATACTTGCTATAATCTATGTCTGTTGGAGTATTTAGTATGCTTTTGGTAGCTTATGTAAGCACCATACTTAGACACTTCATACTGTAGTTACTTTCCTTTAGTGACTACTACATTTCTACAGGTTATGAGCCCTGCCTGAGCTGGGTAGCTCAACTCACTCACTCAATTCCTGAATGGCCAAGATTGGGATTCCTGCACTTCGAGCAGACAGACAAAATTGGTCAGATTACTGCAAGAAGTTTTTCAAGCTGCAGCAGCACAAGGTTTAGTCAGACCACTCAATGGCATGAAAACAAAGCCAAATGGACCATGGGACCCACAGGGTACAGCCGCATGGTTGCACAGCAACACGGAGGCCCAGTACGGTACTGGTACCTCATAGTCACAAGTACCCCACCACTAATCCACAATGAATTCACCCAGTCCAAGACTACCCATGAAATGTTTATCCATCTGCAAGTTCTATTCAAGATGACTACAATAACTACAACTGAAAGGATCTTTGCAATCCTTCCCCTATAAACTTGTCCTACGCTTGTATCTGTAGCCTTGGCTACATACATCAGATCCTAAGGCATCTTGCTATACGGATCCTAATCTCAGTGTATTGCACCACTATAACTTGCTAACACTCTCTACCATGCAAATACAGTATACCAAGGACGATACCCCTATCACTTATGTGCCATCGTCGTTGCACTTGCAACATTCCCACGAAGCTCGCGATGCTGTCATTTCATGCTGCTTCTATTCGCTTTACCCTCAATCTATGGGGAATCCCTGGATCTTCCTTTAGTCATGCCCATTCCAGATCTCAAATCTCTTTCATCTCCCCTCTTCATCATAGACACTGCTTCTTTCATTTCCCTCGTAATATCATGCTCATCACCCACATCTCTGTTTCTTGTTCACATTGCTGTTGATGCATGCTTCTCCATTATGGTCCCACTTTCATCCTGTATATATTAAGTAAGCGTACATAGCATGGTCCGTGCACCCAGATACAATAGTATAAGTACCAGTAGAGTACATTGTATTCCTTACGCTGAAATTCCTTTTCACTTGTCAAATATCGGTAGCGATCTGACTCTTCAAGTCCCCTGAAGGCTGTTCTGACACCAGCAACCAGGCGATCATCTATCGCCTCTAGTCTTGTTGTCGTAGTTGGGTTTGTATTCTTGCTGGGTCATAACAACAACACCTGCTGTACCTAAAGGAACACCATGCAGTGTGGCTGCACAGAGCATGAGAAAGGTTGTTGGCAATTGTTGAAAGTGTGGTGAGAAAGGCCATAAGGTGAGGGATTGTACACAGGTCAAATTGACCCAAAAGGAGGGCAAACAACAGCTGCAAGGGGGAGTTAGCAAGAAAGTTGCTGCAGCGATGAGACCAGGCAAGAGTGCCATGGACCAGACAGCTGACAGCATGAGGCTTGCAACCCCAGTGAGCAGCCAATGTAACAAAGGCAAGGACACCAAAGTCTGTCACACATTGTTTGTGCCCCAAGAAACCCCAATGGTGTGTCAGCAGGTTAAGGACAAGACTGCTGACCAACCAAACCCAAACGTGACGAGCACTGGGCCAGCAGAGCCAGCAGGCATGTCACAAGGACCCACAGACAACCAATTGGCCAGCCAAAAGGTTGAGGTAGTGCACCAAGAGGTGCAGGTTGAGGCAAAGGACATGGTGACACACCAAATTATGTTGATTAAGGTGGCAAAGGGGAGTGCAAGCACAGGATCACGATTGGTGATGGAAACTATAGAGATTGATCAGTGCAACATGATGCACATACCTGGACCACCCCACAGCCCACCTACACCACCCGAACCACCTGATGAACCTCTCAAACAATTGCAGCAAAAAGACAAACCTCTGAGTGTTGAACTTGAGGGGGAGTGGAGGAATCTTGCAAGCTGCGATGGCACAGCCACTGACAGTGAGACAGATGCATCAGGAGCATCTGAAGATGCTGAGGACACCAGGAACAAGCTAATAAAGCTATCAAAGATGTCAGAATGTGAGCACAAATGCATAGAGCAAGAGAATAATGAAAATGCACCTTGGGAAGCTCAAAGTGAGCCAAGCATGCCAAATGGCAAAGCGGCCATACTGGACGACCCATACAGCTGCCTAGGATGCTCTACAGGTGATAGGAAGCATTGCATCAATGAAATGAAACCACCATACCGAGTTAAGGGTCCTGGAGCCCATGTGGGCGAGTTGGGCGAGTTGGGAGTCAACGAGGGCGAACTGGCATGTGGGAACATTGGAGACAGCATCCATATTGATGGGATAGGCCCTGGGAATGACCTGATACAGCATGTTGATGAAGTCGCCAAATTGAGATTGGAGGCCAGGAGGCCACTTGAGCAAGTTGCAGCCATTGGGAGATGATTTGGGTGAACTGGTGCACCTGAATGCAGCAAACATTGTCCATATTGATTGGACAGGCCCTGGGAGCGATCCGGTGTGGTGCATCAACGATCCAAAGCTGCCAGGTCAAGTTAAAGGGCCAGAAGGCTGATTTGGTGAATTAGAGGTGTTGAAAAGCAATGAGGGTGAATTGGTGCACCCCAAGGTTGTCGACATTGCCAGATTCAATGGGAAAGGTCATAGGAGTGACCCAATACGGTGCGTCAACGACCTGAGGCCATTGAGCCATGATGTTGAGCTAGAAGGCCAATTTAGCAAGTTGAAGATGTCAAGTGTGTTGAATGTTATACTCAGTATGTTACTGTATTAGGAGAGTAGTTCACACGCTTTGTTGATTTACACTTCGGACTCAGCTAGTCTGAGTTCTAATTGATCTTTCACTCGAACCACTACGTTCTAACCATAAGCTCAACCTCAGGTATGTTCCAGTAGCATAGACTCTGCCAGTACATGCTGGAATTCAACAGGTTATAAGCCCCAGTCGTGCTTTATGCACACTGGGAGTTCTTGCTACACCTGAGTGCAAAGGCCATGCGTTTTTATGCTGCTGATGCAGCTTCACTCTGTGCGTTTTTATGCCAAGCTTTAAAGAACGTTGGCACGTTTTTATGCACACTCTCTTCAATGTGTTTCATGCTCAGGGAGTTAATGTTCAGGTCTTAAGGGGAGACTAGGTCCCTCTACAGGATTCTGAAAAACATTCAGGAAAGTGTGAGTATCTTGCTGCTGCTTTTTCTTTGTTCTTTCATTGAATTTTCAGCTCAGTACTGACGCTTTTTCATCCTCAGAAACCTACTAAAATGTCCTCCTCCACCTTCAAAGATCTTCCTTGCATGAACAGTACCAACTACCAACATTGGGCTGTCGAGATGGAGTCATACCTCCGCTCTCAGGGACTTTGGCGTGTACTTTTGCACACTCAACCCGATCACGTCTGAGATGCAGCCAGTGACATTGTCACTGACCGCACCAATGCCATTGAGGCATGGGAAGACAACAACGACAAGGCAAATGGGGTCATGCGCCCCAAACTCACTCTCATATCGCTGCCAAGTTCATCTCCCAGCACTATGTGCACATGCTCTGGAAAGAGCTGGAAAATACCTACTTGAAGCCCACCGTCTCGACCGCTTACGTGGAATTCAAGACAATGATGGATACAGTTGTCCCAGAAAACAACCACCTGGCGCCGGCTTTTGTGAAGCTTAACTCGCAGTTTGCGCGCCTACATGATGTAGGGTATACCATCTCCAACAAGATCCAAATCATGCTCGTCCTCGCTAAGGTGCCCGCTTATGCGAATAACATTCACCAGGCGTTGAACCTGAAGACCCTTGGTACCACTCCAGGTACCACCACAGCTGCAAATGCCATCCCCACCATCAGGGAAATTAAACAGATGGTTACTGCAACCTGGCTACAACATGCGTCCCGCTGTAAGCTGGCTCAGCCGCAGGCAAACAAGGTTTCCGCTGTAAAGCAGAAAGGGGGAGATCCCCAGTTTTCACAACAGCAGCAGGGCCAGCAAGGCCAATCACAGCAAGGTGGCCCATCCACCGAAGGAAAGAGGCACAAGCACAATGGCAAGCGCTCCAAGGCTGGTGAGGAGAAACAGCAGAAGAGGAAGCAGGCTTGTGCTGCCAATCCAGAGAACCCTCCCACTGCTTCCTTCACCTTCACTGTGCCCGTGGTTCTTAACCTGGTGCAACCACCCACCTTCTTGACAACCATCGATCTGCAAGCACTCTCACACACTCTGGGTGCCACCAACTATGGTAAGCCCACATTTCCGCACATGAAGAATGCCATCTCATTGACACATCATCTGGGCGTTATGCCCACCACTGAAACCATGCGCACGCTAGATCTGGTGGCTAACCACCACGTAGATTGGGCAGGAGGTATCCCCACCTCATCCAACCGGCTCCAAGATCGGCTGACAGCAGTCGCCAACAATGCCTCACATTTCATGGAGGTGGATGATGAAGACACTGTCTCGCTGGGTGGCAATGACAACTTCCCTGAGTATTACGACTTTGGGTTTACAGATGACACCTGGTCAGTCGATTCTCCTTCACACCACACAGACACTGATGCGCGATTGTCTTCACCTCAGAATTGTAAATACTTGCATGTATCGATGTCTGCTGTAGGTAGTGAATTAAAATCACTACATTTGCCTTTTGCTTCATGTGATGATTGCTCTCAAACGTCTGGCAAAGGTAAAGGTAAACAACCTGCACATGTGGATAGACCACCACCTGATATGTGGTTGTTAGACTCAGGAGCTTCAGCTCATTTTACCTTTGACATAATGATTTTACTGAATTCGTTAAGTACGAAGAGCCCAGATTCTTGCAAACTGTGAATGGCAGGACACCTATACTTGGAGAAGGAACTGTAATCATTGATTACAAAGGCTCACAGGTGCGATTATCGCCCATGATATTAATGCCTGCATGCACAATTAAGCTTGTATCAATGGGCACTTTGCTCAAAGATCGCTGCTTGACTGTCAAAGTCATTCCAGATCTCTCTGAGTTCTATGATAAGTGCTCGAAATGCACTGTTCTGTCCTTCCATTCTCATGGTATGGACACGATGTTCTGGATGTGCGCTCCTGCCATCTGACCACACACTAAGAATATTTCTATGGCCTCTGTGGATTATGAACTCATTCATCACCACTTGGGACATCCATCTAAGGAAGTTATCAAAGCTGTGCGAAAGCATATAAAGGACTTTCTGGAAATTGACATTCCGAAGAAAGACAAGATTTGCATTGGTTGCCAACTTGGCAAACAACCCAACAGATCATTCCCTCATACTGAGTGAAGGGCAACCGCGCCGTTTGAGTTAATTCATGCGGATTTAAAATCCTTTGAAATGGAATTGTATCATAAGTTTAAATATGCCATTGTCTATTATGACAACTATACTTCTATGGCATGGGTTGTGTGTATTCAGTCAAAGGACCAGACACTTAAAAATACCAAACAATTCTTCTTGTACATACAAATGCAGTACAATGCCCAGATAAAGGGCTTTAAATCTGATGCTGGAGGGGAATTCACCTCGAAAGCATTCATTGAATATCTAAAGGACAATGGTATTCACATCCATCAGTCCACACCTTACATATGTGCATCAACAAAATGGTCGCGCTGAGCGATTAATTTGCACTCTTATGGATAAGGCACAGGCGATGCATCTTCACACTTGTCTACCTGACTCCTATTGGGAATTTGCATTATGTCACGCAGCCCATGTTTACAACCGTACGCCTATGAATAGGCTACAATGGAAAACCCCCCATGAGTTACTTCAGGGGGAGAAACCGTCTATCTCACATCTAAGGGTTTTCGGATGCGGTGCTGACAAGACAAGACAAGGCAAACTGCAGCCTAAATCGCAGCTAATGGTGTATCTAGGCATTGCACCAGGGCTAGAAAGCAATTATATATTTTTGCACCCAAATGGATCTTTACACAAATCTGCACATGCCATTTTTGATGAGCACCTATTTCCAAAGTGTTTAGGGGCTCGGCCACACAAGCCGGTAAGCCACGCTCCACGTCATCCCCATCATCACTCAGAAGATTCCGATCAATCCGAAAGAGAATCCAACTACTCCAAAAGAGAGTCCGACTACTCAGGCACTGGACCACACATTCTGTGTCCCATCCATCATCCTGAACTGGCCTGCGAAGCTACACTGGAACCGGAACCGGAACTGGAATGATACAATTCTCTGGAACCACCGGAACCATATGCTCTGCCTCCATAGACTCCACCTCGAGCACCTCGTCCACCTCCCGTTAACCCACCTAAGCTAAGGTGCTCTGAGCAAACACACTGAGCACCTACACGCCCTGGCAATGTGTATGGTGATGATCACCCAATGAAACAGGTCAAGGACATCAAAAAGGACTTGACATGGAAGAGACTAGTAGGAGAAGCTCCTCCGAAAGCTCTGGATACTCCTAATATCCCCAGAGGCATGCCCCCATCACCAACTCTGTCGGAAGATGATGTAGAATGCCTGACTGTGGAAGGGGGAGACAATTTAGTCTCATTTTTGTGCCAACATGCAATTCCCTTCACTGAATCTTCCAATGCTCCCAACTATAGGGAATGGTCCTTCAAGGACATTAATAAACTACCTGCAGAAGAGCAAGCTCTCTGGTGGAAGGCCTGCGACACTGAGCTTGGAATGCTCAAAGAACGCAAGGTATGGGAAGTTGTCGATCGTCCCAGAAACCAAAAGGTTATAAAGAATCAATGGGTTTTCGATCAGAAATCCAATGGCCAAAAGCATGCCCGACTAGTCGCAAAAGGCTTCTCTCAAGTAGAAGGCCTTGACTATGATCAAATATTCTCACCTGTTGTGTGATTCAAAACCGTGCGATGTATGCTCGCCCTAGCATCACTAGGCAACTGGTATATTTCTGGACTCAATGTCTGATCTGCCTACCTATATGGTGTGCTAGAAGAGGAACTTTATATGGAGTTTCCAGAGGGATTCGTACCCCCTCAATACAAAGGTACCAAAGTACTTAGGCTTCTACGTGCCATTTATGGCTTAAAGCAAGCTGGGATTACCTGGTGGCGCGCGTTAGATAAATCCATGAAGGAACTTGGATTTGAACGGCTCAAGACTGATGCTGGCCTATTTGTGTACAAGCGAGGATCTGATATCGTACTCGCTATAATCTATGTCGACGACGCATTATTCTGCGGACCCTCAAAGAGCCTTGTCACCAAACTCAAGGCTGCTTTTATGAAAAAGTGGGAATGTTGAGATCTCGGGGAACCTAAAGAATTCCTCCGAATGAACATAAAACGAGAAGGTCGCTGCATTATAATTGACCAGCAGAATTATCTCGAAAAAGTACTTGAGCACTGCGGAATGATCAATGCTAAGCCAGCTCGTACACCTCTACCTCAGGGATACTACCCAGAGAAGAATGAGAACCCAGTAAATCCGGAACTGTGAACTCAATTCCAAACCGTGATTGGTTCTTTACTATCCCTTATGTATAATTGGTACTAGGCCTGATATTGCTTACGCTGTCACCCAAATGGCCCGTCAATCTGCAAATCCATCACAGGAGCACCTCAAGAAGGCTCTTTATATCTGCCGATATCTACTTGGCACTTCGGATTACTCACTAGTCTATGACGGTGAAAGTGGCAAGGGTTTACTTGCTTGTACTGACTCTGACTGGGGTTAAGATAAAATAACCGGTCACTCGCAAACAGGTTTCTACCTGAAATTAGTGAATGGTGTTTTCCTTTGGAATTCACATTTACAAAAGACAACTGCTCTGTCTTCCACTGAAGCAGAATACATGGCTTTGAGCGATTGTTCTCGCCAAGTCGTATGGATTAAGCAGATGCTTGAGGAACTTGGGTACAAACTAAATCCCATTCCTGTCTGCGGTGACAATCAAGGATCACTATTCATAGCTGAAAATCCTGTTACCAAAAAGAGATCCAAACACATCCTCATCAAATACCACTATGTACGCGATGCAGTGATGACTTTCAAACAGGTTGAACTGTTTTATATCCCAGGAGATGACAATCCAGCGGATATGTTCACAAAGAACCTTGGACATGTCAAGTTCGAGAAATTCAGATCCCAACTTGGTTTGGAGTTCAGAAATCTCGCCTTTCAACCTTGATTGTGTGATTGATTTTACTTACTTCTATCTTAGTTTACTACCGTATACTAGATAAGGGGGAGTGTTGAACGTTAGGCGTAAGACACCAGCGTGTTACGCAAGTAGTTCACACACTCTGTGTATTTACACTTCACACTCAGCTAGTCTGAGTTACAATCGATCTTTCAC